>MJUU01007645.1:148172-176572 GCA_002080025.1 Modiolus philippinarum
TGTCATTTTTATGCATTATATTGCATATAGGGTACACCATTTGTCCGGATAACTCCTCCTACAGTTTTTAAGCTAGGAAATTTTTATTTTGCAGCTTGATTGTACTGATATCAAAGATGTGCATACTACTTGGATTTTGATTTTTGATAATTTTTCAGCAAACTACACCATGTTCACATTGTTGAACTTTGTAATTTTTATGCATTATATTGCATATAGGGTACAGCATTTGTCCGGATAACTCCTCCTACAGTTTATAAGATAGGAAGTTTGCAGGGTACTCAATTTGCCCGGATAAATCCTGCTACAGGTTTTAAGATATTTTACAGGATGATTGTTCATCTGTAAGAGATGTGCAAAGTACTTGGATTTCAATTTTTTGATAATTTTGAGATACTGCAGGAAAATCCTAGATGTGGGGGCGTGGGGTATGTGAGCTTGCCCACTAAGGTTCTTTAATAATTCCAAGCGGAACATTTCGTGCGGGTAACAATAATTTGAGAAAACAACGGCAATGGAATACAAAATGTAAAGCCTAGGGACACGATCAAAATCAGAACACAAGCAGACGGAAGACTAAAGACTCTTAACACAACATAAAGCACATAAACATCACAAATACAACACTAAAAGCTAGAGAACTGACAGTGTAAACTCAAAAAAACCGCCGATAACATATTGGAATATTTTGTTAGTATTTACATGGTATCTTGTATCACTGACAATGGGGAATAACAGCTTAACTGACTTTGTAGGTGATCATGTTGGAGATGATTGCGTGGTTGATTCAGACGGGGATGGTGTGGATGATACTAATGACACGTGTCCATATAATAGATATAGATCAACTAATTCATTCATGGACTACATAGCTGTTGATTTGTATCCAGGATATAGTTCTGATCCCCAGTGGAAAGTTAAAGGTGTTGGCAGAGAAATTTACCAACTAGCTGGTACTCTGAAACCAGTAATGCTGATAGGTAATTAGCTGTTTATAATGTTTATTAGTTAATTAAGGTTGGGTTATTATATGTTTCTTTGTAAAGTATGTGAGACAAAGCGAATAACCCAAGGACAATTGCAACATTGGAAACAACAAAGAAACAGAGACACAACATGAATACAACACAGAAAAGAAAAATTCGTAAAGATTCAACCCGTCAGTACATTGTCATTGTCCTTTTGCCTATATTTAGATGAGGTTGCCAAGTAGACTTTTAAGAAAAAAATTGGTCTTTGAGACTTTCATACTAAAATTGGAATTAAATATTTTTGTACAATGACTGTTTTCAATGATATGTTTGCAAAAAGTATAGTTGCTAGGTAGAATTCCAAAAATAAGTGGTCTTTTAGATTTTCATGAAATTTAACAAAACTGGAATCCAGAATATTGAAAATTTCACTTCTGAAAATAATTATTCATTCTGAAAGGAATTGAAAAAGATATGGTTGCTAGGTAGAATTCCGAAAAATAAGAGGTCTTTCAGAGTTGTAGAAAACTTACCAAAATAAGAATCGAGGATTTTTGTAATTTGCCTTTGAAAATGATCATTATTACTTTAAGGAATTGAAAAAGATATGGTTGCTAGGTAGAATTCCAAAACAAATAACAGCTCTTTTTTCTGGAAATTTACCCAAATTAGAATCAAAGATTTTTGCAATTTGACTTTTGAAAATGATCATTAAAACTGAAAAGAACTGAAAGTTATGGTTGCTAGGTAGAGTTCCAAAACATAACTGGTCTTTGAGAGTTCCTGGATGGAAAACAGAAATTGGAATCACAAACTTTTGCAATTATTAATAAAAATGTTTGTTTGATTCAAATTTATTTAAAAAGCATTTTTAGAGTTCAAAATTATCCTAGATACTTAAGCATTGTTAAAAGTTGTAATTGGATGCAAACATTTCAGGAAATTTACCAAAGTTGGAATCGGAATAAAATGTTACACATCTGCTCATTTTATGCAAAAATGTCAATTTACATTTTTGTAAATGCAATTCTATTAAGATTCAAAGACTCTATTATACTTCTTTACAATTTAAATTGAATTTTTTTAGCAAAAAATAAGTCAAAAGTTGGAAAAAATACTTTTAAAACTTTTTAAAAAATCATTTTTTTCAGCTGGAGGTATTTTTCTGACCATCATCTAACTTTTGACTACTTTTTGTGAAATTCCGATAAAATTTAATAACCTCATTTGACTTCCAAAAAACCTTAACCACAGGGTTAAAATAAATTTCTTGCAAAAAAAAAAAATAAGTTCAAATACGGAAAAACAAAAACAAAAAAAAAATCGAAATTTTTCAGGTAGAGATAATTTATTGACAATCTTCTTGCTTCTGTCCAAATTTCAAATGATTCCATAAAGATTTGATTGAGATATCCAAGTTTAGAAAACTTTAAACACAGGGTTAGAATAAATGTCGACGACGACGACGCCAACGACAGACATTTGGATCGCTATGTCTCGCTTTCGCGACTTTCGCGGGCGAGAAAAAAATGAAGGCACACAAAGATGAACCACACGGACCAATAAAAAATCATGGGTGAGGTCAGGTGCAGCGGTAGAGAAAGCATCTCCTGCTTTTATAAGACACGCGCTGTGTTGAACATGTCAAATCAGGTAGTAAGGTCAAATCCGGTAGAGGAAACAACAATTAAGCTTTTAGTGGGAAAGATCTGTTGTAATCTGCGAAACAGATATCCCATAGCGGTCCACAAGATGGTGATGTGGACCGTAAAACTTCTGGAGGGATGACTTCAAGTTTTGGGTAACATACTCTTGTTTAAGTAACCTATTTGTGAACAACCGTGCTCTATCAAGCAAGTCACTGTATCGACCACATGCCCTTGAAGAGCGAATGAGCTGGGAGATGTAAACTCTGGATGTTGCTACAAAGAAAAGGGAAGTTGACTATTGGAAAAGTGAAGTCATCGCGTTTGTCGTACAGCTTAGTTTGAAAATTTCAAAATGAAGGTCAAGGAATGAGGCCGACGAGGAAGTGTCTGTAGTATCCTTAATTTCGAGCTCTTTTGGATAGATCTAATGAAGAGAATCATCAAAGCGAGGGTCGTTTAGTGACAAAATATCATCTATATAACGGAAGCTAAAATTGAAGGATTGGACTAGTTTTTTATCTTTATCTTTATGAAGCCCTTTGATGAATTCAGCCTGATAAGGGTAAAGAAACATTTCAGTTAGGAGAGGTGCACAGTTTTTGCCAATCGTAATTCCGATAGTCTGTTGAACAAAAAGTCCTCCAAACTGGACAAATATATTGTCGATCACTTCTTCCAAACTTGTAAAGTTGTCCAAATTTATTTCTTCTTGATTTCGAGTATTCAAAACTACTCTTTACATTACGATCGACCGTTGGGCTTAATTGTGAAAAAACGCGTCATTAAGGAGTTTGGATTTTGCTGTACTGACTCATTCGATTTATTACAGCATCAGTAAATAACAATGGCATACAAAAAGCTCCCTTAATCAACGATGGCTTTGTCTGATAACTTTTTATAGACATGTGTGTTATTGACAATTTATATAAATATAAAGGAGTTGGATCCAAAAACCTCTTTTGGAGCTATTGTTGTACCGAGAGACCATGATCAGTGAATGGTCTTTCTGACCGAACATATTACCATGTACCGTATTACAGCGTAGATGTTACCGTGCAGCTTGCTACAACTACGCAATGGAGAGAATACTCTTTATTGCATGTTTACATTTGACTTATATGCACGTCAAAGATACCACTCGTAGGACATTTCCTATTTTGTGCCATTATAATATCAAGTTCTGATTTTCAGTTTCGGTTAACTGTTTGAGACGCCAAAACGAACAGTATTGTTTGCATTTCTATCTAATGTAATTGATAAAGAATAATATCAGCATCCTTTGCAGGTAAACAAGTGCATGGTTCCATACGATATAGTGGTACAGTTTACGTTCGATCAGACAATGGGGATAACTATATTGGTATTCTGTTTGGTTACGTCAACAACCGAAAATTTTACTTAGTGTCATGGAAACCAACTAACTATAATTTCAGTACAACTGCATATAAAACAGGAATAAGAGGAATCAATCTGAAGGTACGATCTTGACATTTACTAAGTAAAAAATAACGTATGTGCACAAGGATGTCACAGCATATAATTGGAATGATTTCGAGTGATAAAATTCCCGACATATACAACTGGTAAAAGGCAGAAAAACATTCATTTTTTCTGATTACCATTGTCGGAGATATCACATAAAATTGTACAATCAAGGCACCACTAATACAACAAAACAACTTCATAATGATATTTCGAAATCGAAATACAAAAATACCGAAGTTGCATAAAAACAGTTAATTTCGTTATGCTGTACACGTGTTTCAATGAGTAACCTTTCATCAGCAGCATTAAAATCAAATAATATGGAAAGCCATAATCCAAAAGTAGTTCAAATAGTCGAAATTAGCACATGTGTCGGCGATCAGCGCAAATGGGGTGATTCTCACATATAAATTGTGAATTGTCTTTTTCTTTGCTTTAACATTCCAGTTTATTCTGCTGTTGGAGTTACATATCTCATTTGATATATGTTCTGGTGCATGTTGGTACAATAAGGATTATCTGACTTAAAGTTACTAAAACACAGGCTGTCAAAGTAAGGGAATATTGAAGACTTTCTTCGGTAAACTTTATAATTGTTTTTATGAATAGGCTGACCTGAATACAATTATCATTTCATTAAAAATGGATATGAAGTAAATACACATGATACAAAGCTCTCACAAATACATGGTAAAACCAAGCAAAGGAACAACGCTATTATTGTTGTTCTTCATCTTCAACTCATTAGCATAATGGTGAAAATTTATGGGGTCATGTTTATGTTCCCCATTTTAGTGGAATAACATCGTTTTATTTATTTTATTTTTGGAGGACTTTCAATGTGGTTTATACAGGGTATTTCTATGGTCCCGCATCGATATGCGGGTGCCCTATAGTTTTTTCTCTATAAGCTTTCGTACATATTTGGTTAATGGTTACAAAAGTTTTTTTTTTATTTTTGAGCAAAGGATACTCGCTCTTCCAAAACACCCTCTCGGCTGCCATGCGTGGATCAGATCAAATTGTGTCGTTTTGTTTCATTTGTGATTCTTTATTAGTCATTTTGTCTTTGCCATAATGTCTCCATTTTTGTACATGTGGAATGCTTTTTATACCCCCGCCTTAAAAGATGGGGGTGTATAGGGTTCCTCTTGTCCGTCCGTCCATCCGTCTTTCCGTCCGTCCGTCCGTCACACTTTCGTTTCCGGATGATAATTGAGTTTGCTTTGAAGGAAAGTTTTAATATTTTAAGATTATGTTTTCATTCATAAAATACAGGTCAAGTCCGATTTTGACCGTGATCGGATTTTGCGTTCTAGAGTTATTGCCCTTGATTTTGGGCAAAATCTGTAAATTTTATGGTTTCCGGGTGATAACTTGAGTTTGTTTTGAAGGAAAACTTTAATATGTTGGGATTATTGCTGCAACTACTAGGATTGCCTATGGGCGGGGGTATCTTTTGTGATCAGCAGATCACCTTTTTCTAGTTTTAATTTATGATTTTTCATTTTCTGCCTATTGTTTCTGTGTTTGTGTGCTAGTGTATTTATAGTCTAGCATTTTCATATGCTTCATATCTTGTAGGCCTTGGTTCTATTCTTATTTAGTTTTTTCTTGTCGTGCATTTTACTTGTCATGTAAAATTATTATAATCTAAACTGCTCTTGTCGCTATATGCTAAAGTTTTCAGAAAGTATATCAGACAGCCACTTTATTCTATGCACGTGACATTGAATAGATAAATATACATAAAATAATGTATCATTGATTCTAATATGGCGTAATTAAAACACTTTGAGACCAGATGAGGTGTAAAACATATGAATTCATGAGCGACATTTTGGGATCAGATGAGCAGCTATAAAATGATAATTCTAATGCAACATTTATATAACGAAAGTTTTGATTGGTGAAAACTGACCGTCAATTCCACCGTCTACACACCTGTGACAAAGTCGGTTCCCTGTTTAGTCTGGTTCCTAATGTTGTGACAAATTCACGAGTTAAAAAAAGAACAATGATTTGTTGCATTAGAATCGCAATAACAGTACATTATTTGAATACCCGACGACGTCAATCTTGATTTGACGGTCAAAATATCCGTTTACAGGCTCCGCTACGCGTCGCCTATAAACTGTATTTTGATCGTCAAATCTACGATTGACGCCCTCGGGTATTCAAATAATGTACCGTTATTGCTTAAATATATGAGCAACAGGCAACTATTTAAAACGGTATATGGCTGTTCCAAATTCACCTGACAAGGCAATTTACCATTCTGAAAAACGACCATTCCTAATGACGTCATTATCAAAGAACAAATCTTTGTATTTTGACGTAATGTTTCGAGATTTGTTTGTGTCGTCATTTTTCGGATAATAGACTTAGAAATGTTTTGGTTTTATCTGTACTGATGAGACATAAGTTGTCGAAATGTACATATGCAGAAAATAAATTAAAAGTAACTTCGGTATTTTGTTGTTGTACACTTTTTCCACTGAAACATCCATAAACTGAAGTGTTCGTGAATTATTTCGAAATAATTACCTACCAAAACCAGAGGCTCCCAGGAGCCTGTATCACTCACCTGGCTTTCAGTTGCCACAATCAAGGTAACAATGTAAGTTATACAGTTGATCTTCAGTTTCTCAAATATCTTGAACTGTTTTTAAAGTCTGATCATGTATTATTATATTCCTTTGTTGGGCTTTTTTGATAAAAAACGTTCTTGCTAAGGACCACTTTCCACACCAGTTTTGAAGTCGACGTCATTTTGTAAATGGCAGTCAACAAACAATTTTCAACATCGGTCTTGAAGTCACAACATCAATATCTTTTTGGAAATCAAATTTCTTTGAAATCAGACAATGTTGAATTTTCCCGCCTTTTTTGGCAGCCATTTTAGATATGGCGGTCAACGAACAATTTCTAACATCAGTTTTGAAGTTGCAACATCAAGACCTATTTGGAAACAAAATGTCATTGAAATCGGACAATGTTGAATTTCCCCGCCTTTTTTGGCGGCCATTTTGAAAATGGCGGTCAAGGAGCAATTTTCAACACCGGTTTTGAACTCGCAACATCAAGAACTATTTGGAAACCAAATTTCACTTAAATCGGACAATGTTGAATTTTCCCGCCTTTTTTGGCGGCCATATTGAAAATGGCGGTCAAGGAATAATTTTCAACATCAGTTTTGAAGTCGCCAAAGCATGGCAAACATTTCATCAATTTACACTTAATCTTCATCTTCTATAGTTTTGGAAATAATAGATAAATAATACGAAAATTTAAAAAATTCGGTGAAAAAAAGGCAATAACTCCTACAAGGGTTTATGGATTATCTTCAAAATTTCAGGGTGGGTAGATCTTGATACGCTGAACATTTTTGCAATAACACTTGATCTCTATCTGTTACACTTTTTGAAATAAAAAATGCAAAAATTTTGAAAATTTAACGGAAAAGGGCGATAACTCCGAGATGGGTTTCAGATTTTCTTCAAAATTCCACAGTGGGTAGATCTAATTATGCTGATCATTTTCACTATAAGTTTTGATATCTGTAATGGTTTTCGAGTTATTAGCAAAAAATTGCAATTTACCCCTATGTTCTATTTTTAGTAACAGCAGCCATGTTGTTTGGTCTACGGACATAAAAATCACAAACTTGAAAGTGCATACCCTGGTGATGATTCAGGCCAAGTTTGGTAAGTATTGGCCCAGTAGTTTCAGAGGAGAAGATTTTTGAATAAAAGTTAACGGACGGACGGACGGACGGACGACGGACGCCGAGTGATGGCAAAAGCTCACATGGCCTTTGGCTAGGTAAGCTAAAAAGGAAAATTACCTTAACCCTACGTCAGTATTTCGTGATTACCCGAAAACCGGTTTCATTTGAAAATTCATTGTGTAAATTTCAGAAAAATTGTATATAATCTAAGGATTGCAGAGCTCTGCTTAAATATGAATTTGGTTTTCCATATAGACATATCGGTCTATATCAACTTTTATGCATCGTATATTTTATGATCCTTGAAATGTTTTGATTTGATTTGAAGAAAAAGAAGTTTTGAAAATGGAAACCAGCCGTCAGTCCAGAAACGAATTGTCCAAAGACAATGACGCCACCGGAAACACAAAGAAACAAAGACATCACACAAATACGATAGAAAAGATAACCTGTCTACTGGAAATTGGACAGAATATTTTCGAAGAATTAATTTGGTTGGAGCAAAATCGTTTCTGTATCAATTTGGTTTATTAAGAGTGTTTTTGTAAATAAAAATGCCCCCTTTCGGCAACTATTATATAATTGCATCTTTTTCATTCAATACTTGTTCAAAATATTAAAGATTTCAAAAACCGTTTCGATAATATCGCAGAAGTTCAAAATGTAGGTCGTTGATGTTTTTCTCCAATAGCTTTCGCAATATTACAAGATGTACGTATTTTGAACAAATATTGATTGAAAAGGGTGAATTTATTTAGTCATTGCCGAAAGGTAACATTATTAGCAATTTAAACGTTCCTAGGAAGAACTTAAACTCGTACACAAACGATTTTGCTCCAACCAAATTAGGACTTCTCCAACCAATTAGGTTGGACCCCCTGCTATTGTAAAGTTATTATTTTTATGAATTGTGGGCGTCAGTAGGGCTGTAAATGAAGTGGCTGCTGTAATAGTAACATAGTCCTTTAAAATTAATTTCAGCTTGCCAGAATTCAAGTTGTGCGTATGTTGCAAGAGGGATACTGTTTAGGGTTGTAATAAGCTCGTACGTGTATTTACTTTACCTTCTCATAGTACACTATTTAATTGACCTGACTGGTCACGGGTCAATTATCCCGGGATTATTCATGTTAAATTTTCCTACAAGACAGCGAAAATTAAGCCACGCCCAACCTGTTCAATAAATTTGAGTAATACTTAAACCAACTCGGCTTTTAAAAACAAATGATATATAATCAGAAATGAATAAGAGGTCAATTGTGTTGAATATAAACCTCCTTTTACTTTCCTGTTCCACCCTTACATCGGTTATCGAAGTCGCATTTTGACGGACGTAATGCATTAGTATTAAAACTGCAGTAATTTACCTTCGTCATTTTCTGTCGGCACTTTTATTCTTGATCTAATTCTAGTTTTTCGTACAACAATTGTTTCTGTTCTGATTTCTTTCGTTTCGTGTCGCTAGGATTCGTTTCGTTTTGTTGTGTTTCGTTTCGTCCCGTTTCGTTTCTGTTTTTTTTTTTGTTTTTTTTTTTTTTTTGTTTTGTTTTGTTTTAGAGGGACCTGTACCCTTGGTATTAAGTTATTTATATGCATGTAAGAATCATCATCATTATGTTTACTCTGTTCTGACAAATTCTATATATCACTTGAAGTAATCCCCCATTGTGTATCTCAAAAATAAATATATATGATTTTGGTTGGTTTGTAGGGAAAACGTTACTTACACGATAAATAATATGAGTTTGGTTTTCACAAAACTTTCAAAAACGTTGTCACATTTTCCTAGCATTTACAGCAAATTTAATTACACGTATTCATGTATTTCAAACTTTGCAGTTACTTGCTTTTTTGAAAGACAGCCTTTAGGCTAGTGTCGAAACCCCAATCATACCCACTCATTTAACACAACAAAGATATAGTATTATATTTCAAACTTATATACAGATAGATGGAACTTGACAAGAAGATTTTTTTTCATCAATTAACTTTTATTGCACTATTGATGTTAACAATTTACTCAGCGTATAGCATTAAGCTAAGTATCCATGTGAAGTTAATTATTGAATATCAAGGGAGAATATTCAATTTAAGAAATACATTTTCTATGTATCGTGTGCGTTTTTTTCACATGTACATTCACTCCATATCCTTTCATTTTTCCTTTGTAGTGTGAATTGTTAGTCTTGCAAATACAATTTATACATGATACAGCTTAAGATACATTTAATTATTTATTTTCTGTGATCATAATATTTACTTCAATGATCATAATAATCAAAACAGAAAGAGACGATATTACAATACTCCATTAAGTGTAACTAAATATCCCATAATTTTTTGTTGGTTTTTTGAGGTTTACCTGTATTGTTTATTCGTGGGTTAACCACGTTCACGCCAAATTGTCAGTTATTTATCAACTAATTTAATTTCAAATCAGCATAGCATGTTTCACTAGTTAGAATCGACTGGTAAGGCAAATTTATACGCACGACAAAAGGAGGAATTTTATGATTCAAGTGTTCACGGTAATCTATGTAAATGTTTAAAATTTCAATACAGTTTAGAGTAGATGATATGTTGCTGTTATCCACTTCATACCCGCTGGGACATAAGTCATCAACAAGTTTCCTCCATTTATCCCTATCCTTTGCCAGGTGCTGAGCTTGCCCCCCGGCGTATCCCAATTCTTGAAGTTCCCCTTGGATGGTTCTCCTGTAAGTGATACACGATGTCCCTGGTATCCTCTTTCCTGGTGGTGTCCAATGTAGTGCTGTCCTTAGGATCTTCCTGGATGGCGTTCTCAGCACGTGACCTATCCATTTAAACCACGGCTATTTTAGAGATGCTAGTGTATTTATTATTTTTTAAAGTAGATGATATATTCGATATATAGCTATATACATTTGCTAGCACACTTGATGATTAGAAATGTTATTTTGCAATATATTGACTTGATGAGTGCCCTGAGGTTTTTTATATCTTATGAATGTCGTCTATGAGTCCTTTTGTCGGGCAACGGATGCCAGCGGATGGGTTGTGAAAACACTTTGCCAGTTCACTTAAAGTTTGTTGACAATTCTGTATCTAAAAAACAACATGGGATGTTGTCTCCTTGAAATTTACCCCATTTCCTTTCTTTTTCATATATATAATAGCCATTTAGCATTGAATTCCACTCAAACCAGTGCTAGAGGCCGTCTTGAACTTACGTATGAGCAAATGCATTGCTGAAGGTCTCATATTGACTTGAAGATAAAGAACAAAATAAAGGCGTTGTTCACTTGCTTAGTTTTACAATGTATTTGTGGATACTTTGTCCGGTTTGAATTTACTCCATATCCTTTTAATTTTAATTGCATGGTTCTGGAAGGGACTATAATCCCCCATTATTCAACAAAAATTTTTAAGTAATTCTGTTGTTAAAATTGATACATGCTTGACTATATCTGCTGTAACTCATCCTTATATCTTTTTATAATCCAGTTAGTAAATTCCAACAGTGGTCCCGGGCAAACACTGGCAACTGCTTTATGGCATAGTAGTACAACAACTAACGAGGCCACAGTACTCTGGCATGATGGAAATATGACAAAATGGAGCAATTATACGTCATATAAATGGTTCCTTACACATTATACAGACTCCAATAGATTAAGGTAATGCCTTTTTTCAAACTCGTGATATTTTTCTTGAATATGTACATATACAATAGGTGCCTTAAATATAACGGCAAACGAATACTGTAGCAAAATATGAAGAAAAGGGAAATTCTAAAATCAAAAATAAGAAAGTACGACAATTCAGATTTAATACAATTTGAGACATGCAATAGACAAAACAAATAAAAGATGAAGATAACAATATAGCTGCTTGAAAACCAAGAAAACAGGAGATAAATTAGGTGATACGAGGGGGAAGCATGAATTTGGCTGTGCTCTGCATTAATGATGCATGCCTTAGCCGCACACTAAATGATTATAAATACTGAAGTCAATGTCATTGCCCCATATGCTATAGTGATAACTTTAAATAAAACAATAACAGGAAACACTGATAATGGCTGAAAGATACAGTTACATGCCGAAAAGTACAAAATGTACCTGCAAAAAACACAAATAAAAGCAAAAGACAAACGTCAAAAACGAAAGGAACTGAAGACTGCCAGACTTGGTACTGGCACTAGCAAAGCCAGTGGTAGGATTAAACTGGTTTTTTGGGTACCCAAACATCCCCTTTCCCCCGTTTCCTTATGAATAATAAGCATTCGAATAAAACACGATACAGGTAGATTACTAAATTCATGACCACAATCTTGAAAGGAAACATATACAGAAAGTAATTTTTAAAAATTGGGCCAGAGAGTGCTCATCGCTTCCATATCGGTTAGGATAAGGAGCCGTATCTGCTGGTAAAACACAGTCGCACTACGGAAGTAAAATAAAATTTATAACTTCACGAAGGTTTCAGTTAAGAATAATCATGTTTTTCATTATCGGAAACATTATACGAAACTATTATTTCTTGTTCATTTGTTCCCTCTTGGCTGCTTTTCCAAACACACTAAGTAGCGACATATTTACTTCACAGTTGCTAGATGGTAATTCCTTGTAGAAATGGAGACTTTACTCTTCATTTACGATTAGGCCGTAAGGAACGGTCAGACCTATCATGTGGTAACTTCCACTGGACTTTTTTACGAACATTAAAGACTTTCACGTGGAAATGTTGAAATGATTAAGACAGTATATATTAAACAAAGCAGCTGTAAGCCCCTGCTCTCTAGCAATATCCCCGAAACTTCAGCTTTTAATAACCTGAGCAAGTTTGAAAATGTATCTTAAAACATGACATGATCGTCTAAAGCCTGTGATAAATGTATTCTTTGCCACTGTAGAGAAAATTTAACGAAATTACTTTATACTTCCGCAGGTGTCAACAATTGAATAACTCGATAAACATGAAGTAGTACACTGGCAGGCCACAATATGGCATGGCTTAACAAAGCTTGCGACAAAAGTGTCAAAATTGGCTGAGTTGGTAAACAAGAAGTAGTATCCGAATAGTTCTGAAAAACATTCCATGATATATGCAATGCCTCTTACATTGTTCAGATCTGCACCTTTTATTGTTATTGAGATAAAATAGAAAATTTGTTTTTGACTGACCCACCCTCACACAAACCTACACACATACGATACATACCGAAAACAGTATACTTCCTATTCTTACACTTTTAATTGCTTATTAAAACATGTAGTAATAAGTACTATGGTGCTGGCTCTAAACCCGATCTCATTATTAATAAACTTGCAATATCTCTTTTTTTTTAATTTGTTTACAACTAAGAAATGTTCTAGCAATAACCAAACACCTTCAATGCTCCGTACCTTATATTCAGATTCTTTTTGCAATTTTGTCTCTCTCAGTTTTATACATCTCTCGGTATATTTAGATTTGATCTGCATATATGTGACATAAGTTGTCGAAATGGCCATGTAGAGAAAATGAATTTGAAATTGATTTGGTACACATATTTTAAGCACTGCTGCTAATTTAAAATATTGTGCTTATAGAAGTCATTGCAGTAAATCACTTGTTCCCAATGGCTAATTCATAACGATCAATTCAGGAAATATAATTACAATGATCATTCAGATTTCAGTTATATGACGTAGATTCACAACTGGCAGACAGTGGTGATATATACGAGACCAGTATAACAGGTGGACGTGTTGGGGTTTACCAGTTTGGACAAGATGTTGTTTTATGGTCTGACCTTAAAGTTCAGTGTCTTCCTAGAGAAAACAAAGCTCTGTATTTAGATGGAATCGATGATTATATAACACTTACAAACGTATCTCGTCTTGGTATTTATAGAAGGTATGTATAAATGCAACATACTGATAATATTTTCATGTATTTATATTATGTGTTTTGGTTTATGAATTAGTAAATATTGGTCTACCACATAAAAGCTTTAAATGGTATACCGATATTGCAAGAGATGTATGCTCTTTATATATTTCAGTTAAGGATGTATTCTCCTGAGGTTTCAGTTTCGTTCAAATCTCGTTTATGAATAAATCTTCAAACTTGCCTTATGAGTGACATTTTTTATTGATATATATTATATAATGTCACTTCCAGATTGTGTCAAAATATTATGTATCTACGACCGGTAATTTTCGAGAAATGGAAAATTATACTTTTTGACCAAATTTGACCGTTGATCTCGGTCAGAATTTAGCCGATTTTGGGGTAGGGGTAAAAAAAAATAATTTTCAAGAAAAGTATCTATCTTATTCATATAATTTCTTTTCTAAGTTCTTCCAGATATAATTGGCCAACCTATTGAAAGAAAAAAGGGTAAGTTCTGACAGTGTAGTTGATGGGAATTTTGAAAAATCTAGAGTTTTACAGATTTTATGCAGTCTTGAATTTGACCAAAAAAGGCAACATTTTCTTACAAAACTTTCTTATATCAACACGGACCTATGTTTTTTATCATTGATATTTCTTCAGACTCATGAGATCTAACAATCTGGAAACCTTGAGAGAAAACTTGATGCTAGAAATCGATATTTTAGCCCGAAATGGCCTCAAAATAGGCCAAAATTGATGAAATTTGCTCAAAATCGTCAAAAACAGGGGTTTTCAAATAACAAAAGCACAAAAAATGTACACGTACATATGGTTTTCTCTTCATAAATGATATTTTCAGGGTCCTAGCATTAAAAAAATGCAGGTTTCGGGAAAAACTTGATGCAGGAAAATTTTTACCCCTCAGGAGAATACATCCTTAAGTAGTTGTTCTTGAGAGAATTTCTTAAATGGATATACTATGATCATACTTTCAAATTTGGGCATTTCTTGTTATTTCAAAATGGTATTCTGACCACTTGTTTATAGTGTCCGCATCTCACTATTCTATAATCCCAAGTTTTCGTACAATCAAATTGAAGAGTGGCCTGTGTTTGTGTATAAGTTGTCTGTCGGGAAACGGATGACAGTAATTGTAAGAGTACTTTGCCAGTTTGCTGACGATTCAGCCTCTATGGCCAGTAAAAAGATGGATGTAGTCTTGCTCGACATCTAGCAATGAATTTCTCTGAAACTGGTGGTAGAGGCCGGCTTGAACTTACTATGTAGTATCGGCAAAGCTCATTGTTGAAGGCCTCGTGGTGACTTCAAGATAAAGAACAACAATAAAAGCGTTGTTCCATTTAGTTATTCTGTTATGTATTTGTAGAGACTTTGTCTCATGTTCCATATCCTTTTTGTATATTTATTAAGTTATGCCAGAACTATTTCTGTATTTTGAATAGCATGTACGGGTAGGCCGAAATATGATATGTTTTGCTTTAAAAAAGATGAGTTTAATTTTTGCAATTACTCTTTGTCTTTATATGATATTGAACTTTGAGCATCAGTTTGTTAATAGCGCCATTTCAGAATTCCATAGATCATACTATAACGAAAAACAAAACTTCCGTTAGTCTTACAATGAAAACGCGTCTTTTCAGAAATCAAGAATAAATATTATTCCACATGATCAGCTACAAGAAACATATATTTTCGTGCATTATGTTAGAGATAAACGTCTTTCCTCTTCTTTATTCCTAGTTTTACAGTTGGAATTTGGGTCATGCTGGAAGATCTTGCAGCAGGAGAAAAACCTGTGTTATGTGCAGAAAGTGGAATTATTTGCTTGTGGTTCAATAGCGGGTACATACATGGGAACTACGGAAACGCATCAGTGGTATCAGGTTCTGCAATCGCTATGAATGAATGGATCAGCTTGAGCTTTATTTATGATGAGTCAGGTAAGCAAAAACTTGCACTCGAAACGAAGTGATAGCCAATAACTAAATACCTAGTTTTGAACAAAATTTCGTAAACATGTTCAAATTATAATCAGTTTCATGCCAGCAACGAAATACTGAATTACTTGGCTGGTGGATACCTTTTAGGACTAATATCAGGAGCAACGACAGACTGGTAATACATTACTAGATAGGTAAATTATTTTGCATATTACCTGTCAGGTATACATTTAACTTCCGTAGACAGACTTCAGTAGAATAGAGCAAACTGACAAGTAAAATTCAATTTTAATCGTTATAAGTGACTTAATTGTGCATATCTGTTAACCAATTGTTATCGATTCTAAATAGTACAAATGAAGAACAACAATAAAAACGTTGTGCCATTGCTTTTTATCGTCATGTACATTACTCCATATCATTTCATTGTTAATTTCAATGCAAGTAAAAGTCATATGCAGGACTCCAACAGTACAAACGTTATGTATAATCATGTGAACTAAAAATAATATATGAAAGAAATGATACAAACTGTTTTAGATATATGTCGTGTAATGCAAACACAAGACAGTTTAACGAGAAAAATACTGCAACATTAAAGAGAGAAGTAAAATTAACTATTTGACATCAGTGTTAATATATTATAAACAGAGTGCTAAATCACAAAATAGCGAAGTTACTGTAAATTTAGGTTTCGGAAATAGCCATTTCGACAACTTATGTCTCTTCAGTGTAGATCGCGCATTGGAAAAAACGCATTCATCATCTGTAGAGCTATATTACAAGCAATTTCTATATTTTGCTACTTTATCTAGATTCTATATACATGCATTTTTGCAGAGTACTCCTTAAAATTGTATATAGACGGAACATTAGTAGGACAAACAAATGACATTGCACCTGTTGATCTGGTAAGTTAAATGTATAAGCAATGTAGGGATATGGAATAAATGCATATCAGACAAAGTCCCTGCAAATACCTGGCAAAACAATGCAATGGAACAATTCTTTTATTGGGCGGGATTCATTTAAGAATTGAATGCATTATTTTGAAGTTTCATTGGGGTATGAAAGTGTTGAGCGTAGCACATTTTTAATAAAGCGCGGTAGCGCTTCATGTTGAAAATGTGCGCCCGGTCAACACTTTCATAATCCCTATGAAACTTGAAAATAATTCATTCAATTCTTATAATTACATTTTAACCGAAATATAAAAAAACACAATTTATTCACAGGAAAGTACATCATGTACATTGGGATTCTATTTTTACAAATTAATCCGTCACGTGAACATGTGGTAAAATGTGTTTCATGGGAAATGCAACTTCACATTGATATGGCACGTGATCAGTGTTCACCTATCAAATTGACGGAATTCAAATGAATATGCAGGAAATGTAATTATTTCTAAATGTCGAGCAATGCTACACCCAGTTCTCTTTGCAAATGGATGCGTGATCGTCAACTAGCATAACATTATTAAAACACTGTCCCAAAAGCTGCTTAGTCAGGGATTTTTTCGTCTTTGTTACTTTCATCCCTTCAGAAATTCTATGGCCGTCACCATGACATCATTGACAGATATGACGTGTCTGTGTCCCAAATGAAAACGGACATTTTCATCTAGATTTCAAGTCTTCACGGATTTGACATAATCGGATTTGACTCAACCCTGGATTGACTCACTGATAGTGTGACGGGTGCCGGTAGCGGAGCATGCTTACCCTTCCGGAGCACCTAATGTCACTCCCGGTTTTCATGGGAGTTCACACTAAGAGTGCCTTAGTTCTTAATGTTATTTTTTATTTCCGTGCATTGTAGCTGTCTCACGTCCTTGTTTTGTCTTTGTTTTTATCTGTTACCGTTTTTGCCATGTCTTTGGACTTCTATTTTTGTAGTCATCGCTTCCCTTGTTCCTTCGGTATTCTACTGCCGTTGTCAAAGTTTTCTTACAATCGCTGTCATCCGTTACCCGACAAAAAGACAAACAGAAAATAATTTTAGACAACCTCGGGGCACACATCGAGTCAAAAGTAAGAAAACTTGAAATAATAAAAACATGAGATGTCAGCACAATAAACGGGTGCAAAATGCCATTGTTGCATATTTTAGGTATGAAACAAACTTTTAAAGTAAATGAAGTAATTCTTTAACAAAGTCGTAATACTTAAAATTTGTAGATTTATTCAATAGATTTACGAAGTTCAACAAATAACTAATCCTAACTAGTGATCGTATAGATTTAATATGTGTGTTAGCCAAAGGTCGGAATGAAATCAATTCTTTTCCAATTGCTACTCAAGGTACTTATATACTAGGTCAACCGACAGTTTTGATTATAAAACTATATATGTCTGTGTCCCAAATGAAAATGGACATTTTCAGCTAGATTTCATGTTTTCACGGATTTGACATAACCGGTTTTGACTCAACCCTGGATTGACTCACTGTTAGTGTGGCGGGTGCCGCTAGCGGAGCATGACATGCTTACCCTTCCGGAGCACCTGATGTCACACCCGGTTTTCACGGGAGTTCACACTATGAGTGCCTTAGTTCTTAATGTCGTCTCTTTATTTCCGTGCATTGTAGCTGTCTCACGTCCTTTTTGTTTTTCTCTGTTGCAGTTTTTGCCATGTCTTTGGACTTCGATTTTTGTGGTCTTCGCTTCCCTTGTTACTTCGGTATTCTACTGCCGTTGTTCCATTATGCTGCTGTAATCATCATGTTTTCCTGGATCGTTTGGTACATGGCGTCCATATATTAAAACATTAAGAATAATAGTACATTTGCCTTCAGGGTAAACATACTATGATGATTTCTTTCACTAATTTTTAAACTGTTACTGCCATTGTATTATAATTTGGGTACAGTACTTTGCAGTTTCTTAGATATATTTTGAAATATGTAAATGAAAATATCAAAAACAGAAAATCATGAATGTACAATTCTAAATATGTGTACGGATTCGATAGCAAATAATGATTTATTCCACTCACTATATGGGTGTAAATGTTTATCAGTTCTATTTGATCTCACAATTCCAGCAGTGAATGTTGCTTTATATAAGAAAACGACATTTTCTAGAATTATTATCGTAAAAGACTGCCAGGACATTATCTACAGAATAGAGTATAATGCTCGCTAGCAAATGAGTTGAAGTAAATTTTTTTTAGCCCTAACTTGAGAAATGTATTGGCAGACATTTACATTAAACATTGGCTGTGTCATACTTCATGCATATCATTGTGTTGTTTCCTTGTTTCAGAGCAATTCTACAGCTGACACATTGCTTTTTATTGGAAAGAATGGCACTAACTATTACAAAGGGTTTGTCGATGAGGTTTGTGTATAATTATATTTATTAATATATAGAACTGGATTCGTAGCACACAATTTGTAAACAAAAAGAACAATTTACTAAAATTGCAAACTTCTTGTCTAGGAGTGGAGTTTCAAACGGAAGTATATGATCTCTTCCAACTCTGAAATTGACCGTTAAAATATTGTTGAGAATGGTCTAACCCCCAGTATAATATCAATCTCTGTCTACTTTAATCTTGTCTACTTTAAGCCTCTTTGCAGCTAATGTTAAATGAAGTTTCCACATATTTATTTCAAAAATCAAGATCATTTTTTTTTTAAATAAAGAACTGACTGTAAATTATTTACTGCCTTTTTTCTTAAATGAACATTTACTTTAACGTTGTTGTCATGTGTGCATTTCATATCTAAGAATGAGTGCTATTTTGGGTTGAAAATGTAATTCCTTGAAACACGTGTAAAGTTTAGCGAAATTTTCCGTTTATTATGCAACTTGGGTCTTGATTGTATTTCAATGTAGTTATTTGTGCTCTTATTCTTTGGCAATATGAACTTGTATATAGGATCATGCTTTCTCATAACAATTTTTTCTACAATTTTATTCAAAATAGTGTAATCGTCAGAATTTTAGACATTCTTCTCCTGCATGCCATCCCTCTGTTGTAGCTATATTTGGCACCGTTGTGTGGCGGGATCTGTTGGTATTTCAAGGTACTACAAATTTTATCATTTGTTCCTGTGTTGTCTGTAAGTGCTGCCGGTGAGGCTGTTTAGTGGCAAATCCCTGCACTGGCATTGAAGTTTAGCTTGATTGACTTTTTAGCGAAATTAACTTCATCGGCGGCGCAAAACAAGAATCTATTATTAAGTACTGACCACATCTTTACGTTTCGTATTAAAATTGCTGCAGTGCAAAATACCATATGACTGCAGATGGTTCCAAAATTTTCTTTTTGATTCTTTCATTACAAGATTTAAATGAATAAATCGTCAGAAAGTAATTCGTGCAAAACAAAGTGGTTAAATTATTCAAAAATTGGACGTTTGTGGATATTTGGAAATGATGGACAGGTTCTTTTTTGCTGTTTTGGCACTTCAATCAACAATTTTCAGAGGTTTATTATTCTAAAATAAATAAAATATTCTTTCAGTTGTCATGCAGAAGTTCTATTTACAAAACGTGAAAAAATAGATAGGTGGTAAAATTTAAACGAAATTATCACTGGACAAGAAAATTTTCGAAGAAGTCCAATTTCCGGAAATTTTACTATTACTACAAAAAATTGGAAGTTTTAAAAAGTTAACATACACCAAATATTGCAATATTACAGTAACCGTGAAGTAGTAAAGTTTTTGGTATCGTCCATTTATATTTATATCAAGAAAAACTTTTAAATGTTAAACAAATAATAGCAAATAAGTTGTTAATCTTACAAGTGTTAAGATGGGATCCAGAAGCCTTCTTAAAATGCACATCATGTCGAGGTCATGAGCAATTCATTGGTATTTGTTTTTAAATATCATCGTTAAATTGACTTCCCAATAAATATAAATCTCAAATGGTTATTTTTTACAGTTTGTGTTTTACAACATAGCTTTAATAGAATCAGAAATTGCTGATCATGTTAAACTATCATCGATCACAAAATATCCAACACTGTACAAATACGGACAGTTATACTACAAAATGGATCACTCAATAGAAACTTCAAATTTAGTGGACAGTGGACTTTTAGGAGAATCGGCAGCAATACATGGGAGTCCCGTTCAACATGAGGTGAGTAACGTTCAACTTAAGGTGAGAGAAGGACTTTATAGGCATAAGCATACAAAGAAAAGTTATATATTGCTCATATCTTGAGAACAATTCAAACGTTTTGTTATGGGATATCCATGATAAATTTTGGACTTTTAGGAGAATCGGCAGCAATACATGGGAGTCCCGTTCAAAAAGAGGTGAGTACCGTTTGACGAGATGTGAAAGAAGGACTTTAAAAGGATAAAGTTTTACAAGGAGACATTGGCTTACATGTTGAGACTAACAACTGGTATGTTTCATTAATTACAAAGTTTGGAAAAATCAAGTAAGCTGGAAAGTTTTCCAATAATTTAACAAAAAAATTCTGCCCAAACGCTTAAATCGTTTATCCTTTGCTAAGTTTTGTGTCAATAGCTTTTTTATTGTATTTTTGTGTATATGTTGACTAATTTGTTATCTGATGTTGGTAACTGCATAGTGCGATTGTCTATCAATCTGTGATCTTGTCTGTTTCACTTGCATAATTTTCCATGCTGTATTCAGCCAAATAGATTTCTGGACAGACATAAATATCAGCATTTTATATTCTAGATCAAAATTTATTTATAAATAACAGAATACCGAAGTCACTGTAAATTTATTTTCTGCATATGGTCATTTTAATTGGCAAATATCATATTTCTATTATATCAAACTATGTGAAACTTAGCAAAGGAAAACCATTACATTTCAAGTAAGAATGACAATCGACAACGAGAGCTATTACAGTTAAGAATGGTCAATAATACAGACCCAGGACATAGAATATAGTCATTATATAATACCTTTTTCTAATAACATTTATTAACAAACCAAAGTTATCAAATTGTGAACTTCAAGAAATTTGAATTGTTTTTGATAACAATTTTTCCAACTGACCTAATACGTAGAATAGGATTATAATAAAACAATGCCCATTACTTGCAACCCGTATCATACATGGATAACCCATGCATAGATGCAGGAAATATGAAATATTTTTAGTGACTTTCCTACTTCCGATTGATTACCAGTATATGTGGGTAACTATTACAAACTTAACAGGTATTCCACAACGAAGTAAAAAGTTGTTATAGTGTAAAGTTTTAAGTGTCAGCCATCTTGGTTTTTAGATTTAATAATGACAGGGCTTTATCTATTGTCATATTTTTTCTGTAATAAACTCAGTTTCAAATTTCGTAAAGAATAAGCAAATCTATTGATAATTGTTAAGTTTGTTAACAATCAAATGTAAGAGGTCTGTTTTGATAGGACATAATTTTCGTCTTTTTTCGAGAATGCATATATCTATGCCCTGCAAATCACCCGCGTATTTAAAACTATAATTTTCAGCCAAATAAACGTTTTCTAACTGCTTCTACAGAAAACATAGCCCTTTAAACCTTGTGTGGTCAAAGATGGCATTAGTTAGCAGAGCTCTGCCCCTGGCTGATTTGGGCTGCCGATTTAGATATTTTTTTATTAATTTGATTAATTGTTGTCTATCAGTTTTTATACATTTCCGATTTCTGAATTTCCAATGTTTTTATTATCTCTGCACTGAAGCGACATAAGTTGTCGAAATAGCCATATGCATACAGTAAATTTACAGTACCTTCAGTATTTTGTAAGTTATTGGCTTAATTATGACGGAGGTAAATTGGTATTAATTCACATGTACAAGGATAATTCATTTAACTGACACAAATATGAGAAATAACAAGCTCATGTTCGCATAAACTGTTTAAGGAGTGAGATCCGAAGCGTTGACATGATACGCGTCTCCTGCTATGTTCGTATAACAAAATACCGAAGTTACTGTGAATTTTAATTCTGCATATGCGCATTTCGACAACTTATGTCTCTTCATTGCAGATAAAATCTAAACGTTTGGAAGACCATCAACTCAAAGATGTTTAAAAACTGATAGACAACAAATAACCAATATGATCTAAATGTAAAGCCAAAATCGGCTAAGGACAGAGCTTTGCATGAGGGAGATACTCCTTAGTTTTCAACAAAATTTACAAATATTTAGATATTGTAAGGTTCCAAAATAGAATCGGCGTTCGGGTCAGCACCGAAGTACTGACTACTGGGAGAAATGTGAGAAACTAATTCGTGATTGCGACCACAGAATTTACGGACTGTTAAATTCAAGAGACAATCCTCATATCCATAACACATTGTTTTTCTGATTAGTAATAGGCATGCATTCAGCGCTGAATGAAAGTAAATCTTTATCAATATAAAATAGGAACATTACACGACTGCTTTTACAAAATTTGACTTCGTCATGCTTACAAAAGCAGTTCCTTACATTACTTCATGTGTTACACGTACGATTCAAAGAAAGTTAAGTGCAGAATAAGTTATGCTGATAAATGCACTCAAAATTACAACAAACGGTTTTTTAGAAGCAGAAATATATTTATATGTGTTGATAACTTATGTTGAAAGATTTACGACATAGCGTTACAAAAATAACGCACAAGAACGACTTTAATAGATAACTCACACTATCGGCCAAGTGCGAATTTATGAAATCGTTATCATACTCATATAAATAGATGCGATTCTGATAAAGTAGTAATCTTTGTAATAAAATTAATACTGTTTATGACAATTATAATAAGCAATGAAGGGATATGGAGTAAATGTACAAGAGACAATTTCTCTACGGATACATGGTAAAACAACGCAATGGAACAATTCTTCATCTTGAAGTCACCATGAAGCCTTCAACAATGAGCTTTGTTCATACCTAATAGTAATTTCAAGTAGTCCTCATTCACCGGTTTCAGCGGAATTCATTGACTTTTTCAGCAGTCGCATATATTGTTTCGACTATAAACAATGAAAGGATATGGAGTAAAAGTACATTAGACAAAGTCTCTACAAATGGACTAAGCAAAATAACATCGCTTATAATGTTGTTCATCTTGAAGTCACCATGAAGCCTTCAAAATGAGCTTTGCTCATACCTCATAGTAAGTACAAGGCGGCCCTTAACACCGGTTTGACCGTAGTTCTTTGCTAAATGTCGAACAACGCTTGTAGTCATGGATGCGGGATCGTCGACCAATATAAACTAGCAAAGTGCTCTGGCAATCACTGTCATCTGTTTTCCGACAAAAGCACTGGTTTTCTAAGTTAGTCGACGATTACAAGATATAGACAAACACAAGGCACTCAACAAGTCGATTATAAGAAAACTTGGCATTAACTAAATAGACATTATAAAAAAGTGAGATGTGGGCACAATTCACAGGTGGTTAGAATAACATTTGGAAATAACAAAATCATAAATGCCAAAATTTTAAAGTATGAAAGAACATTGTATATACATATGAGAAATTCTCTCACGAACAAGAACACCATAGCTGAAATATACAGAAAGCATACATCTCTCGCACTTGGAAACATTCAAACTGGACAGTACTTGTGTATTATGAAGAAATTGCACAGCTGAATGAATTTAAACTTTTTTCAATATTTTACAGAGCCTTCAAGATTACAAGAGATTTCGATTAGAATTCCCAAATAATTAGCTACTGACTTTTTGAATAAAGGAAAGCATTGTGCCGTTATTTATAGATTGCCAGATTGCGACTTTATCTATGCCTTTCCTTTGACCTCTACAAAAATGTACAAGTTGTAACAAACTATTATCAGTCTTCAATCAAAATTTTTCATACGATTATTACTCTAAGTATTATATGGTGAATAAAATATTATATACATGTATTTACAATGATCGTGCAGTGTGTCTTGAAATTTATTGTATTGAAATATTTGTAAATCTTGCAATGTGTCTTCAAATTCACTGTACACATCTATTCAAAATATCTATTTCAAATGGTGCCATGTGTTTTGAAATTTATTGGAAACATCTATCTAAATTCGTACTATGTGTCATGAGAGACTACTTACACAAGGGTATGTTACGCAAACTTGAAGTCACCACTCTAGAAGTTTTGCGGTCGACATCACCATCATGTGGACCGCTATGGGATATCTGTTTTCCAGATGACAACAGATCTTTCCCTTTAAAAGCTAAATTGTTGTTTCCTCTACCAGATTTGACCTTACTACCGGATTTGACATGTTCAACACGGCGGGTGTCTTAAGCAGGAGATGCCTAGTCTATCGATGCACCTGATCTCACCTATGTTTTTATTGGGTCCGTGTTGTTCATCTTTCTGTGTATGTGTCTTCAGTTTTCTTTTCTGTGTCGTACTCATGTTGTGTCTCCGTTTCCTTGTTGTTTCCGATGTTGCCATTGTCCTTGAATTGTTCATTTTTGGATTGATGGATCAGTTCTCACTTATTTCATTGCACACATCTATTTAAATCTGTTTTGACATTTATTGTACACATATCTTTAAAATTATGACTAATTGTATATATCTATTTAAAATCGTGCAATGTGTTGGAGATTTATTGCACACATCCATTTTAGAATCGTGCAATGCGTCTTGAAATTTATTGTAAACATCTATTTTAAATCGCACAATGTAACTTGCATTTATTGATTGACGAAGTATGTGTGTTTCTTTCAATGATTCTACTGAGTATTGTAATTTACAGTGTTTGTTCAATGATATACACTGTGAAAAGAATACTGCTAATCTATTGTTTTATTAAATTGAATATGCTTATAACTGTCAATACTCATATATCTGATGTAGTATGTATATTGTTTTCAGTGTATGTCTTTTCAAAAGATGAACTATATTGGAAACATGTTCTGTTTATGTTTTGCATATCCTTTATCAAACAAAATTGTATGGTATGGTTGTACAGTAAAGTTTGTTATTTTCACTGCGAGAGCCATTTGAATCTCCAGAGCATAACAACTGACTGAAAGCATTTTTAAGCGTAAATATTACAGTTAGATTTGATTTTACCATATTTGCCAAAGCCCAAGCAATGGTGTCATCTACTGCTCCTTATTGTTTCAAACCTCTTTAGTTTGATCAGCCTTGAATATGCCAGATTCTTATATTCGGACGTTTCATGCTCTATAGGTGTTTTCCATATAAAATGCAATATCATTCGAATATGTTTGTTTACAGATGTTTCTGTTAACAAATAAATACAAATATTAATCATATAGTCAACAGCGTTAATTCCATGATAGAAAAACTTGCAACGGAGATATTCTTAATAGTTACACCATATATGATATAGGTGTTTCTGGAAAAGGGAACCCCGACGGACGTATTTAAATGGAAGAAATTATGTTTGCTATATTGGTTACTTTTCTTCCAAATAATGTTAAGTATATATCATTAATTCACATAAAACTTTTCAAAATCAGTTACATTTTTGTAAAAAAATGTATACTTTTCAGCTTATAGTTGCCAGGGGCAGATCCTTGGCTTTAGAAAGAAGGCGTAAATCCTGAAAATGGTATAAAATCGCTCATTTTTCAATAAAATTCCCATAAATATTTCATTTTCAAGTACGTCTAGTAAACATTAAAATTAAAGGTATACGAGTAGTTTAATACAGAATTCTCAGAACATTGTTTATTCTGTCTCCTCTCCGAAATCCGCCACATGTTACAATATTTAGGAGGGGGAGTGATAGCTTTATACTTGTGATAACATATTTGTAACCTAAGCAAAAATCGGCTATCATTGTATTTTTTTAAAACATTTCATATGTCTCAAAAAGGGCTCTATCTCATCATAATTTGTTATTCTTAGAGAAGTAGGTTTTTCAGTTTACCAAAGAAGCACACTTGGTTTGAGTAAGGCAAGTCCTTTAAAAGTAGAAAAAAAAATGGGCATGCCGTAGACAAAATCAAGATATTCATGCTATTGACTATATCCCTTTGAAAATAGTTGCGTTGTAAAACGAAATATCAGCCAATGTAGCAACAGTTTATATAAAGTAACCCCATGGTTCCCATGTCTGCTTCATCAACTATTTTTCACATACTAATCAATTATCTGAGAGTAAACTTTCCTCTCACATTTACACTAACTGGGATTTTTTCCCGATTATTTAATTATGTGTCATTTATTGCACTGTTAGTTAATTTTTTTAATTATTTTATCTGTCTATTTATTAATTTTTTTATTTTATTTTATTTATTTATTTTTTTTTGAAGTCGTCATGTTGTTTAATTTTTAACTTATAATACTGTCTTTCGGGCAGATTCCAACCTACTGCTAGAATTACTTTGGTGTATCTGTGTATTCTGTTAACCAGAAGACTGTTATCACTGGTGTTTGATTGGCACCTGCCAAGCCACAGTGATCACAATATATTGTTTGACAGAAAATTTCCAAATAATTTACACGTGAGTGAAACAAAGGATCCGGGGTTTAATTGTTATTCTTTTCAAAGTATAAAATAACTTGCCTGGTTGCTACATTTACGTGTTTGATTAAGTATGTTTATTTGAAGATTGAAAACCTGTTGCTGTCATGCGGACTTGATTTTTTGCGTTATATATTGACTTAATACCATTTTATTAGGCATTAGACTTCTGTTCTAAATCAGAGTTAGCCAAAATTTTGGTTAAGGTTAAGGTAGAATATCTCATGTGAGAGAAATTTTCTTACACATCAGTCAGGAAGTTTTTGCTGTAAATAAAATGCATACCACTTTATATTTAATTCTTGTTTCTCCTTTCGTTTTTCTCCCTTTCTTTTTCTTTGTACTACATTAAATTTTTACATATAGTTTATTCCAAAATGTGTAATCTTAAGATGAGCTAAGTATACAAAATCGTTTGGTCACATGTCAGACACTCGAAATATACCAAAAATTTATTAAGAAAGGTTTTACAAGTTTTTCAGTAAGTATTCATATCCACGAATAAAAATACTTCCACAGTTCTTTCTATTTGCTAAAAAAAAATTTTAGATTTCTCTCAATTAACGTGTTTTTAAGGAATTGCATCAAGTCGGTTTTAAAAGCGTCATGATGTTTAACAGCTTTAAATATCAAAATACCGAAGTTACTGTTAATTTATGTTCTGCATAAGCGTATTTCGACAAATTATGTCTCATCAGTGCAGATTAAACCAAACATGTGGAAGTCCATTAACCGAAAAACGTGTAAATCTGATAGAGAACAAATAACCACAGGATCTAAACAGAAAAGCCAAAATTCAGCTAAGGACAGAGCTATGCATGAGGGAGATACTCCTTAGTTTTTGTAATCAATTGAATGTTTTATAAGTATTTTACGAACGGATATGGAGTAAATGAACATGAGACAATAACACATATGTCAACTCCAACTGCATTAATTTTAATGAGCTGTATGGCCATTTCGGAAATTCATTCCTCACCAGCAGCACTAGAACCCAAACAAAGGAAATCCATAATTTCAAAAAAGATATAAAATGCATAAAACCAAACGAAATCCGAATAATCAGTAATATCAAATACAGCCAAGGACAAAACTACGATGGAGGGAGTTTATCCCTGGTTTTAGAATTTACATAAACTTAGATAATAGTAATTGAACAAAGTGTACACATGAGATATTATCTCATGTACAAGTACACCATATCTAAGAAAAATAAAGAGCATACATCTCTACCACGGGGAATTGTTTTACCAACTCCACACTGCAATAAAAGACAAACTCCTGTATTAAATATTTTACGAACGAATA
>MJUU01007648.1:7805-18191 GCA_002080025.1 Modiolus philippinarum
TAAAACTTAAGATATAAGTTTCTGAAATGAATACAAATATCTGTCAGGGGAATATATATATACACTATCTGAAAATCAAATTCAAATAAGCAGTCACACAAATTGACCAGTGGAACTGAAAATCAAAATATGATTATCACACAATAACACAACTAAATAAGCAATGTGTGAAGCTGAAATAAAATTAATGGATTACAGCTATATCTCAATACATATATAAAATATAAACAAAGTCACTGAAATGCAATTATTCAATGATCACTAAAACATACAAGAACAAGAAAAATGATAAAAATGAATATATATATAACTAAACTTCTATGATGAAAGAATAATTGATACAGATATTAGATATATATAAAAGAAAATAAATAATATTCTATTCTGAAAAGAAATTTTAATGAAATAATGTAAAGTACTGATATGAGTATGCTACAATAATAAAGTAAATAAATAAACTAATCAAAGATGGGTATCCTACAAGGTAAATAACCTACAATACAACAACATTTGTAAAAAAAGAAATCTGAAATTAAATAAGTTATGAAATAATATGAAACAAATCTATCAAGATTAAAATAAAGGATCTGAAACTAAGTTCTGGAATCAATCAACTGTAAATACAAATTCAAGAATTACGTATCTGATAGGAATCAACACTAAAACACTATAATCAACTAATTACTGAAAAGTGAAAAAAAAATAAAATAAATGTAGCTAATGGAAACTAACTAACTAACTGAAAAGGAACAATATATCTAAGAAGAATATCTGAAAGAAAAATAAATGTATCTGAAAATAAATGAAAATTTCCTGAAAAGAAAAAAAAATGAAAATGTTCTGAAAAGGAATAAAAATGTTCTGAAATTTAAAGGAAAACAAAATTGTTAAGTTTTCTGAAATAAACGAAACAATAGCCTACAGGAAACATATCCCTCTGAAAAATAAATAAATAAATCTGAAATTCAAAACAAATAATATTTCAATTAAGTACCTGAGAAAGGAACAAATTTGAATTAAGTATCTGAAATAGACGCAAATAAAGAAAATCCAAATTATCTATCTGAAATAAGAACAAATATCTAAAAGAAATACAAAAATGTCTGAAATTTAAGGAGAAATAAATAGAAAGTCTAACTCTGAAAACAAAATAAAGTAGTCTAGAAATATCTGAAAATAAATAAACACCTACAAAAGACAGAAAATAAATACAAGTCCTACAAAAGAAATAAACACCTGCAATAGATAGATAATAAATACAAGTCCTACTAAAGAAATAAACACCTGAAAATAAATTAAATTCCTACAAGAGAAATAAAACTATATCTGAAAACAAAATAAATCAGAAGTAAGTTGTATTAAATGGTCTTGATCGCTTCCTGTTCTAAATCAAATACTGTTAATAAACATAATACACTGACATGCACACAATACAATGTAAGTATCAACAGTAAACAATCAAACAATATCTACAGCAGTTCTATATGTAAAACAATAACACTACATCATACACTACATACTACCAAACAAGCATACATACATAAACACTCAAACACCAAAGCAACCTGCCATAGAAACCAAAAACCTCAAACAAAATTCATACTCCCATTCAACATCAACACACACTCATACTACAAGACAAACTGGTAAGTCGAAGTCAACCTAATAACCTGGTAAGACAATTACCACAAATCAAGAAATCAACCTAACTCAAGTGTCGCAAGGCCAAGGGTCAAGGACAACTAAACTATACCAAGACCACACCTCACAAAAAATTGTCTTACCTTGTAACTGTATTGATCACTGGTCTGGTTACATCACTACATGACCTGCATCTATCAGCATCAACTAGTACCTCGAACTCAATGTACAAGACTGGGTTGGATAAGGGATCTGACTGGTATGACGCAACGACAGACAAGTGATGGCAATTTAAATTTCAAACTTAACAGTAAGTGGTCAACTGTATCTATAATGGCTACAAATTTTCAATCAAATATCAATCAATCAATCAATTCTTAAGAGCTGCTCTAGAAGAATTCTTTCTCCGGGTAAAAAAATAATAAAACTAGGGAACTCTCTTACAAAACCACTCAAAATCGACTATATATTGTGAACACCTTAATTAAGTTTAATTACTTTCTTTATTTTCATTACTTTGTCTTATCTACCCAATAAGTCAAAGTTTACAATTTGTTTTTGTTTTTTTACATAGTATTTTTTTTACTACTGTAATAATTACATATGCAAATGTAATTTTCAATACATCTGGCCTCTTCAAAAATTAATTACCAAAAATAATTAAGTAAATTTATATCTGACTTTATCTTTAGATTGACAGAAAAAAAATGGAGTAAAATTCAAAGATAAATTTAACCAATCAAAAATCAGTTAAAATCAATTAATCTAGATTTTATCAACTAAAAATCAGTTATTCTAAAATAAAATTTTGATATAATACAAAAATAAGTTAACTTGTAAGTTCACAAAAATCAGACCAAAGAGAGACTTTTATCCATGTTTACCAGTACACTTTACTAATATATGTACAATATACTACTACAATAAGTATACTTTGACAAAACACTATACTAATATCACTTAATACAATATTAAGTATATTCTACAAGTAATATCTAATAGTAATTACACAGAATTACTTCTATATTACTACACAAAATCAAGGTATCATATCAATATACCAAGTTCTAGTTATTGACCTGTAATGAAATTATCGTTAACCAAGTTATAATTCACTTTAACTTCTTTTGATCTTTATCTTTATAAATGAGTCTAAACAATCGAAAATACTGTTTACTCAAAAGAAAAGCTCTCTCAAAAATATGAAAATAAATTTCTAACAAAAGTGAATAATAATGAACAATTTATTTAAAAAATAAGTATCAAATTTTACAAAGTTCAAATATTTTCACTTAATTACTAAATAACTATATTAGTTTCAATATATACAATCTTCTTCTAGTCTCTTACAGATATAATCTGTTAATTGTCACAATATCTTCACAGACGATTCACAAAAATGCATCCATTCAGCACACGCAGCATAATAAAATGTCAAACTTCAATGTCAATTCTAGTAGACATCATTAGAGCTTCTGTAGTGTATTCATGAGAATGTCAATAAACTTTCTGGCAACACCCCTTCATCTTGAAGAACAAACTATACGTGGGCGCCTATGTTACAAAGTGGTTTCTGGCGGGTTCAATAAACACCATAACGCCAATCACAATTAGGGTTCTTTATTTGTAGTTCAAGATGAAATTACATACAGACGAAAAACCCTGTAATAACAATAATAAATATAAAAATAACAATATCACATATTACAAATTATTTAACATACATATCACATATAAGCTATTATTCAACATAACATATCTGATGTACTCGATTTACTCTCACCTAGCACTTCTTCAGTAATATAAATGCATTGCGAATATCAACAAAACGAATACTGAAGTGTTAATACCATTATAGTCTCAGTCTTGTTAGTATGTACAATCACTCCATATATTATGAAAAATGAGAGATTACTACTGGTTACAATATTTCAAATGTAACATTAAGGCTGATACTCTTTATATAGAATACTAAATCACTATATAAACAATATAAACAATGTAATACCTGTGTGTGGCACAAAGTTTGTCTGTAGTAAAGTTACAATCATGTTCTCCATACAAACATCATTCTCCATATAAACATCATAGCTAGGTATAACAATCTATGTTTTCCATATCAATCTAGGCTAACTACACTAACAGGCTGTAGTAAACACATTACAAAACCATGTGATATACCTGTAATTTAATAAAATAATACTTTTTACAGTGTGATTCAAAATACCTTTTGCATTGTCAAAAAGTAGTGATGCAAAATCACAATAAATACAAATACACATAAAATCTAATGGTTACTGTAAACAGTGTGCTCCATACTTTTCTGATTGTCGAAATGTAAACAAACAATACTCATTTATCTGAATATTAAAGTTGTGAAATACACACATCGTCATTTCGGTATTCAATACACACTATTCATAATATGTTTATGAACATCTGACCTTGTCATACTAGTGTTTCACTGTAGTGTTTACAGTACAAAAATATAAAAAGATAAAAATACACAAAAAGAACTTACAATGTTTATGTTATCAACTTTCACACCGTTTCTAGGGTACAGCTATAAGAATATCATCTATGGCCAAATATGTTTCACCATCGTAAACCCAGCTGTCCACAGTATAAAATTATCAAATTTGTCGTAATTACAAATGTCTGACCATCTTGAATCTCGTTCGCTCTAACGTCACAACCAATCAGAGATAAGATCGATACTACCTCACGAAACATCCGAAAACCAACTAACTATAGAAATCACATTCGCACATCACGTACTCACAGATTCATTCGAAATAAAATATTGTTACCAAATAATGTTAATACTGCTGTTTTTATCAATCTATAAATAGTATTAATAGATAAACTTTAAAAACACCCTGTTACAACAATGTATTGAACACTCAAATGGCGACGACGTTACTCGCACAGTATAGGTTTCCAAATGTTTGTTGTCGTATTTTACGGAAAAAATAGCTACTTGCATTCGATCAAAATCAAAGATCGGAATATCTTTCACTCATGTTAGAAATTCTTCGTCTTATTCTCTCATTTCACTGCACTCCACTCAAGAAAAGACGGAATTTCTTACATTCATGAAAGATATCTCGATCTCTGATCTGCTCTCATGTAAGAAGCTATTATTCTGTCTTCTGTGAAAGATTTATGTAATGGTAGAGCTCCAAGATGAAGATTACGTAGTCAAAGAATATATGAAAAGTCATGTACATCAGTTTCTACCCATTTGTAAGAACCTTTTTCATCTGGTGTTTAGCTTGGGAATTATACCAAATTTATGGTTAACTTAGGTATACCGTAATCAAACCCGAGAAGAAAAGGAGAAAAATTGAATAAGCTCAAAGTATCACAAAAATGCTATGGTGACATCTTAAATCCTTTGGTTATACATGTAGCTTAAAAAATGTTTAAGAATCGTTTTAAACGTACCGGCGACAAACAGTTCACCTTAAAGCTGAATCACAAACTAAAAATCTTAACTTCTACAGCTAAAAATTGCAACACATTCTAATATGACGTCCTTTAATCGCCTTGTGTCCATAACCGTGATAAAATCCGCATATATTCGTTGTTATTGTCATGATAATGGACTGTACTTTTGATAACGCCATAGACAGTTTGACGACAGTTTTGCGTTACTGAACAAAACGTCAGGAATTTCTTTATGGGGTAAAATGGCTGTTTCGCCTATGCATACCAAGACGAATTCATCTCTTCTGTACCCTGTAGGTGTCATATTAGAATCGAAATAATTCACGATAACATGAATATATGTTGATTTTACCACGGGTTTGCCCTTTATGCCTATATTTTACCCCTCGCATACGCTCGGGGTAAACAATATTTGCCATAAAGGGCCAACCCGTGGTAAAATCACCATATATTCACGCTCCCATGAATTATTTCTTAAATAGATCATATTCCGACAATATCCATTGAAGATTTGCTAAAATCCTTTTCATTTCTTTGTCGTACTCATGCTATGTCTTGTTTCTTTGTTTTTCTGACTTAGCCATTGTCATTGGATTGTTTTTTTAGACCGACAGTTCGGTTCCCTCTTACTTTTATATGAAGCAAATAACAAATCTAAGAGGTCTGCATATATATCAATAGGTATAGTGCGCATGCCAAGCGAATTCAAGTAAGCCCGAGTTAAACCTTTAAATAAAAAAAAAGCATTAGAAATTTCGGAAATTATCACCCTGTTACCAACCATGCGTGGAGCAGATCATGCTAAACCTTCCAAAACATCTGATAATACTTCAAGTTTTTAGTAGGATTCACACAACTGGTGCTTTAAATTTGTAGCGTTCTTGTGCATTTCTGGTTATTTGTTTTGTCGTTGTCATGCTGTTTCAATTCTTGTTTGATATAAATTGCAGCGATTTTGGAGTTTTTCCTATCCACTTTTTGCTTGGGTATCAGATTGCGGATTTATATTATTATTTCCCGATTATTTGAAAAATCAGTTTTTATGGGAAAACATCTTATTGGCAATAATTTTCTGTATCGATTCAAGTCCGGTGTTGATTATCGAACTCAACCGCTACTTATCTCCTCTTTGTATTAGGTCATATATTATTGCAAACATGAAAGAATCATTTACTTAAATGGTAATGAGAGATCTTCAAAAAGCTGTTCACCATCACATTTTGTGTGAAAAACAAAGGCAATTGATATGAATGATACTTAATGCTTTGATACTCATTATATGAGCGAAAACAACTTGTAAATGTTTATAGAGCTGAGTATATACTGCTTTCTATTACTTGTTATGATTCCCCATTGAAGCCTTTTTGGACATCTGCTTTTCCCCTGCTATGTAAATGATATCTTATATATATACATTCGGACTTCACGCTTCCCCTTAGTGCTCACAACTATATTTTTTCCATAAGAACACAGAAAGTATATCTAACAAACTATTGACAGAACAGAATATTGTTGTCACTGGCTCCTCGTTAACGAACTTCCTCTGCATCACCGAAAACATGAATAAATTGTATTTAACCCAAAAAGAAAAGTTACAAAGTAAAATATCTTTCCTTAGATATCGATCAAGATTTATCTGGAGAGAGAGAGAGAGCTTTTTTGAATATATAACCAAGACTAACATTTATGCATAAGGAAGAGACATGCTTTCCAAACGAAAACATAAAATCTTTTCCGACGACTCTCTTTCAATGTCATTTCGATTATTTTTGGTCTCCCTGGTATGATGGCGTTTCCTAAAAACTGATTTCTAAATACAAAACAGTGTGATTTCTCAATAACATATGTCCTAGATTAAGTGTGTATGTTGGGATGTAAACCTAAGTTTACAGATGTGAGCTTTTTAAGTGTTGAAGTTATAGAAAACAGTTGAGCTAAAGGCACAAACACAAGATTGTTTTATAATAAATGCTCTAACTATTTGAAAGGAAATTTATAAATTTTCGAAGGCATATATAAATATATATAATACTAGATCAGGTCATTTCAATTTTGAAGTTTCTAAGGCAGAGTGGTAGAATTCACATCGTTCGTTTTACTGCTTTTACCCATTGAAATGCGCTTCAAAACATAATTGAATCTGTTGAAAATTATGATTCTTTTCAAACCAAATTGAAGCATATTTGAAACGCGTTAATAAAAGTAAATGTTAAGAATTCTATAACAATTTTAAAGTATGCCATGATAATCTCAGCAAATTTAAAACAAGCATTTAAGTAAGTGAGAACGGAAAGGTTCGTCTAATAACATAATACCAAAGTTACTATTAATTTAAATTCTGCATATGCGCATTTCGACAATTAATGTCTCTTCAGTGCAGATTAAATCAAATCATTTGGAAATCCATGAAGCCAAATATGTGAAAAATCTTAAATTACCAAACGAATTAGAAAAAGAAAGCCACAATCAGCTAAGGACAGAGCTATGTGAGAGGGAGATACTCATTAGTTTTGAACAATTTGTTTTCTTTAATTTAGATATTGCATGTTTCGAAATAAAATAGGTTTTCGGGTCAGCACCGAAAAACTTACTAATGGGCTGGTGAATACATGTTTTCCCTCGAGGACTAACATTCCATCAGCAGTGGCATGGCCCAGGTGGTAACAATAAATAGCAATATATCGAAGTTACTGTTTTTGTTTCTGCATATGACCATTTGGACAAATTATGTCTCTTCAATGCAGATTAAATGTAAACATTTGAGAGACCATAAATAAGATGTTAAAATACTAATAGAGAACAAATAACCAGATATCTAAATAAAATGCCAAAATCGGCTAAGGACAGGGCTTTGCATGAGGGAGATACGCCTTATTTTTCAACAAAATACAAAAAATATATTGCAAGTTTCCAAATAAAATCGGTTTTTGGGTCAGCACTCCAAACTGAATTCTGGGCTGGTAAACACCCTCGGGGACCAGAGTCAATAATTAAAGTTTCATCATGAATTTGATCCCCTTATAACAGTATTTAGATATATCGGCAAACGAGTACTTAAGCAAAAAAGAATGAAAGGTGAAATACCAAAATTTAAAAAATCATGGCAATTATTACCCCTCACGAATTGAGACTTACAAAGACACATCAAATAAACAAAAATTAGCAACAACACCACAGAACAAAATCATTGTTCGTTTTATTAATTTTCGGTCCTTTTGGGTAAATGAGGTCGACATAATCCAATAAGAGGCTGTATCGCTCCCCTTGCCTATCCCTGAAATGGAGTGATGAATGCCATTTCCCATGGGATCCAATGCTAAACTATTTTTCATGCTTGAGGCCATTTTGAATTTGATACAGACATACAAGACAGAAATATTGAACGGGCCACCCAAGGCCTTTTGTGATCAAGTTTAGTTCCAATTTGATCCGTGGTTTCAGATACTTTTGTCCTTCAATGGAATCCAATGTAAACTATATTCCCACTGCTGGCCATCTTAAATGAGGAACGGGTCTGTAAGATACGTTTTTTGTAGAGACCAATTAAGGAGCATTCTGACTAGGTTTGGTTCTAATAAGACTCCTACTTTTCTAGAGGATCTTTGAATGTGTTTTCCAAAGGGTCAAATTTTAAACTATGTTACTATTGGCAGCCATATTTGATGAGGTCTTTTACTTGGCAGATACCTTTATTCGAAGTTTTAATCAAAGTACTATTTTTTCTAATTGGACAAGTATTATATTTCTCAATTAATCCGTTACGCTAGAGAGTATATATTTCTCAATTAATCCGTTACGCTAGAGCATGTAGTCAATATCAAGATTTTTTGAAACGACACAGATGTTTGATTCGTAAACTTTTAAATCAGGGCTTCGAGAAATGCAGATTAATAGTTTTTCTGAAGAAATTTATTGGACGATATCCAGATTTGATTGATAAATATTCAATTCCTATTTCCAATTTTATTGAAGACGGTTTTGTTTAAGTTTTGGCCTCTTTCTTGATGTTTCTCTCTTTTTGCAACTGTAGTGTGATTTGTGCACTGAGCGACAAAAATATTTTACCTGTATGAGACTAGGTTTGTACATCGAACGACAAAAACATTTTACCTATTAGAGAAAAATTCTATGTTTTGACAGGATCCGAGGCACACCACTAATTCGGCCTCCAATTGACTAATATGTTAAATTCCGGGATTTCAAAAATTCCAATAATATAGAAATGAATTTTCCTAGGTGCGGGAACTTGTTTTCCGATAACAGATCACCAACACGATAAAATAAATACATTTAAACCATATGTTGTATGGTCAAATAATAAAATAAAATTGAACTGAAACGTTCCGGTTAATTTTGTACATAGTCGCAACAGAGAATTTTCGGTATTTGGTCGTATTTCATTCGATCCGTTCTAGCTTGTTATGCAACTTAATCATGTTTTTTCAACTGTTCTTTGCTCTCCGTCATTCACCTAGAAATATTCTATGATCTTGCTGATTATAACATGTATCAATTGGCTGGAGTCATTACAAATGAAAAGGCACTATTTTTATAGTACTATTTTCGAGGTCTGTCAAACATTGGCGTATTGAAATAGTGTAGTGCGCCCTGACAATATTATGGCTTTGACATTTAACACAATCTGTGCACACAGAAGCTATAGTTAATCGTCATATAAGCGGGAGGTTGATGCATCAATAAACCTGATTTAACCCACCATTTTATCTATAAAATGCCCGTTCCAAGTCGGGAATATGACGGCTTGCCAAAAATGTTCTGTGTCGGATTGTGTTCCCCTGATTCAGTCGAATGTTATACGTATTTTCCTTACTGGTCTCTTAATGTAAACATATTTATTGTTACTAAGTTATATACAAGTATACATAAACACAATGGTATTACAGAAGATATAAATGAATGACAAACTAACAAGGGATTTGGAAACAAGGGCAATAGCCCTTATATTAATCCATTTCCTCATACTTACAAATATAGTATATCATGGAGGTAGATAAATATTACATGTATTATGAAGCCGATACATTACTATATGACTGATATTGTTTCGTGTATCAATAACAAATAACTACACTGAAGTTATATAACATAGGAAAAAATTTCAAAACGAATGAAATATAGAAAATAGTAGAATTAGGTAAAAAATGAAGAAAAGTGGTGCACAGTTTAGAAGCGATTGCTTGATATAATACATTTTTGAACTGAATCAAATAAAACAATATTTTGCTCGTTCGACATGCGCTCCGATCCGAAAAGTAACAAATTTGTTGTTAACCT
>MJUU01007650.1:19297-36542 GCA_002080025.1 Modiolus philippinarum
TACATCATTCCTGTAAAGTTTGGTTGAATTTGCCTCAGTGGTTAAAGAGGAGTTGATGAAAATGGGAAAAGTTAACAGACGGACGACAGACGGGCGACAGACGCCAAGTGATGGCAATAGCTCACACTGACCCTTTGGGTCAGGTGAGCTAAAAATCCCATCGGAATCGGATGAAAAAGATAGATTTGACATATTTTGAAAAATTGCAATTTTGACCCCTTTGACCCCTTGTAGCTCGGAAACGGTAAGAACTACGCCAAAGCCCTTGACATACTACTGAAAGCTTAGATCAAGAGGAATCCAAAGAAAAAAATCCCATTGAAATCCGATGAAAAATAAAGATTTGACATATTCAGAAAAATTGCAATGTTGGCCCCTTTGACCCCTTGTAGCTTGGAAACAGTAAGAACTACGCCAAAGCCCTTGACATACTACTGAAAGCTTAGATCAAGAGAAATCCAAAGAAATAAATCCCATCGAAATCCGATGAAAAATAAAAATTCACATAATCTTCAAATTCACAATTTTGGCCCTGTTCGGCCCCTCATAGCTGGGAAAGGAAATAAGTTATCAAAAATCTAATAGCAGAGTGCCATATTAATTTTTCACAAGGAATCCATTAAAAAAAACTGCATCAAAATTGGACTTAAAATAAAAAAATTATTTTTTTGGAGATTGCTCCTGTTGGGGCCCATTTATCTCATGAGCGGTACATGCTACGTGAAATCCATTGGCATACTCCAGATTGGAAATTTCCTCAGGAGCACACTGAAAGAAACCCCATCAAAATCCGATTAATAATAAAGATTCTNNNNCAGACAAACATGTGAAAACACCCAATTTAACCCTTTTTGGCCCCTTTTTTAAAAACAGGTGGGGCCACAATGACCAAAACTAAGCCAAGCCTCCCTTTTGTACCAAAGAATATTATGTTTAAATTTCATAAGGATTGATCTACTGGAACTAAAGTTATTGACCAAAAACTAAAGTGTCTACAGACGACGACGACAGCACCATACCAATATACGAATGCAAAAATTTTTGTGGTCGTATAAAAATGATGTCTTCCCATAGGGTCCAATGTTAAATATAAGTTCCGCGCTGGCAGCCAAATCTTTGTTAAGGACCTTCCATACATCATTCCTGTAAAGTTTGGTTTAAGAGGAGTTGATGAAAATGTGAAAAGTTAACAGATGGAACGGACGACGGACACCAAGTGATAGCAATAGCTCACACTGACCCTTTGGGTCAGGTGAGCTAATAATGTGTAAATCATTTTTGTTATAGCTTCACTGGTCATATTTTGGACGACTAGTTCTCAACTAGACATCAGAGAGATGGCAGCCATCTCTGTGGGCCCCGCTGTAATATAAGTGCAAATTTAAGTGTGTGTGGACACAATACAGGTGTGGACACAGTACAAAGGTGGACACTACACAAGTATAGACACCATCATATTATCAAGATATCAACAGAATGTAAGCAATAATCTGACCTTGAAGACAAAGGTCAAGGTCAAAGGTCACCAATCATTGTTCATGACACATCGTCTTGAAGTGATCTATCTACATGCAAAATATCAAAAGCCTACCTCAAAAGACATAACAGTTACAGCCCAGACACGACTTGTCATTATAAAAGCAAAATCTGACCTTGACTACAAAGGTCAAGGTCAAAGGTCACCAATCATTGTTCATGACACATCGTCTTGAAGTGATCTATCTACATGCAAAATATCAAAAGCCTATCTCAAAAGACAAAAAAGTTATAGCCCGGACGCGACTTGTCATTAGAAAAGCCAAAATCTGCCCTTGATGACAAAGGTCAAGGTCAAAGGTCACCAATCATTGTTCATGACACATCATCTTGAAGTGATCTATCTACATGCAAAATATCAAAAGCCTACCTCAAAAGACATAACAGTTACAGCTTAGACAGGACTTGTCATTATAAAAGCAAAAATCTGACCTTGACGACAAAGGTCAAGGTCAAAGGTCACCAATCATTGTTCATGACACATCGTCTTGAAGTGATCTATCTACATGCGAAATATCAAAAGCCTATCTCAAAAGACAAAAAAGTTATAGCCCGGACACAACTTTGTTACGGACGGACGGATGGACGGACAGAGTGATTACTATAGGGCGTCCGCCACATAGTGGCGGGGCCCTAATAATGTGTGTCAATCATTTTAAATTATACTGCATCTTCAAACTGAATTCACAGCAACTAGCTTCATATAGACCTTGCTGTATGGTACGAGTAGATATTACTTAGTGCTATAGGCTTCAAGGTAACTTAACTTCAGAAGCACAATTTTTATTTCCTACACAGAAGATGTTTAATTTCAGTTCTGTCAAACCATTAAAATGACGTCAAGGTAAACTTCCATAAGACACATTCGCATGAACTAATATTAGGCAACCTAAACTAAAATGACAATGACTGCGAACCTGAGTTTTTGAGAAACAAGAGCTGTCGCCGAATGGCAGCCAAATATACCCTGGATCGATATGGTAAGTGCAAATTTAAGTTGGTTACAATACAGGTATGGACACAGTACAAGTGTGGACACAATACAAGTACGGACATAATGATATAATCTTCAAGAAAGAACTTTTCACAAGGATTCCAATGAAAATACTCTGTCTAAATCAGACAAATATGAAATTCACCTTTTTTTTAGCCTATTTGACATTTTACACAAAAATCATAAGCATTAAGGGAAATTTCATTACAACATTTTGAAAACAACTTTTCAAGAGGATTACAATGAAAAAAGTGTGACTCTCCAACAGTTTGACTTCACAATATCTATGCTTAAATTTTTTTCTTGGAAAAAAAAGATAATTGCAGGAGAAATCAACAAAAGTCAAAGTCGAATTATCTCCCCTTCCTGATTCCAAACAATAATCATATTCCTTCATGCACATCTACATATAGTGTTCTTCCTTTGTGTAAAGTTTCATCAAAATCATTTAAGTGGTTTAAGAGGAGTTGCGCTTACGAGGTAACTCATACATAGGGAATCAACGAAAAGTAAAGTTGAATTATCTCCCCTTCCTGGTTTCAGACAATAATTATATTCCTTCATGCACATCTCAATATAGTGTCCTTCCTTTGTGTAAAGTTTCATCAAAATCCTTCATGTGGTTTAAGAGAAGTTGCACTAAAGAGGTTACCAATAAAGAACACATACATAGGGAATCAATGAAAAGTCAAAGTCGAATTATCTCCCTTCCTGGTTTCAGACAATAATTATTTTCCTTCATCATACATGTGATAAACTTGTCAGCTGAAAACTGGAGATTTGAAAATTTTCAGCTGGAAATTGGGTCTGAAAACTGGAGATTTTTCGCCGACCTTTTTTCAACCGTTTCATATGTTTTCCTCTGATAGTTTTGGTGAATGCAGTCATTTATGCATCATTATATTAACTTTGATCACCCCTACATAGCCCCTTGTAGGAGATTTTGTTAAATGATATCAGTAAAATTAAGATAAGAGCTACTCCATTTTCTCCAAGGTTGTCACTAGACCTGTTCAATGCTCTTGGCACTAAGTGACAAGTGATTTGTTTACCTCATCTGTAGAATGGAAAGGGAGTAACTTTCTTTTTAATGAATAATTTGATTTTTTGTAAATATGGTATTCAAGCTAATGGTGCTTAAAACACTTATTAATGCTTATTCTTATTTGAAAAATAAGTTTTGTTGTCTAAAAGAATTGCAAGAAATAGCATAAATGCTCAACATTACTGAAAAATAATCAGTTTAGTTGAAGACAAAAAATAAAGGGGAGACAAAATAAATGAAACATGAGCTGTCGGCAGAGGTAGACTAATACCCCCTGCAACTGCATTTGAGTACCAAGGCATGACATTTTGAAATTTGACCTTTAGCCACATGGTAATTGGAAAGTAAATCTAACAAAAATAAAACCTGTCAGGACTGAAATTATTCCAGTCAGTTCATATCTAGCACATGTACTTCATTTAAAGGGTAATACATCAAATAATATATAATTCGGTGGATACAAACCTGATTTAACCAAGCTTTCAGCACAAAATGAGCAAGGATTTACTATCATTAAGGTCAAAGGTCAAAGTCAAGGTCACAGTGACCTAAATTTGGTACGCGACACATCGTCTTCCCATGATGCATCCACACACCAAGTTTGATAATCCTAGGTGCTACGGTACAAAAGTTCTGCTCCGGACACAAAATGCACATGGTTTTACTATCATGAAGGTCAAAGGTCAAATTCAAGGTCACAGTGACTTGAATTTGGTACGCGACACATCGTCTTCCCATGATGCATCCACACACCAAGTTTGATAATCCTAGGTGCTACGGTACAAAAGTTCTGCTCCGGACACGGTTTTACTAACATAAAGGTCAAAGGTCAAAGTCAAGGTCACAGTGACCTAAATTTGGTATGCGACACATCGTCTTCCCATGATGCATCCACACACCAAGTTTAATAATCCTAGGTGCTACGGTACAAAAGTTCTGCTCCAGACACGGTTTTACTATCATAAAGGTCAAAGGTCAAAGTCAAATTCAAGGTGACCTAAATTTGGTACGCAACACATCGTCTTCCCATAATGCATCCACACACCAAGTTTGATGATCCTAGGTGCTACGGTACAAAAGTTCTGCTGCGGACACAAAATGCACATGGTTTTTCCATCATGAAGGTCAAAGGTCAAAGTCAAGGTCACAGTGACCTAAATTTGGTATGCGACACATCGTCTTCCCATGATGCATCCACACACCAAGTTTGATAATCCTAGGTGCTACGGTACAAAAGTTCTGCTCCGGACACGAAATGCACATGGTTTTTCTATCATGAACGTCAAAGCTCAAAGTCAAGGTCACAGTGACCTAAATTTGGTACGCGACACATCGTCTTCCCATGATGCATCCACACACCAAGTTTGATAATTCTAGGTGCTACGGTACAAAAGTTCTGCTCCAGACACGAAATGCACATGGTTTTACTATTATAAAGGTCGAAGGTGAAAGTCAAGGTCACAGTGACCTAAATTTGGTACGCGACACATTGTCTTCCCATGATGCATCCACACACCAAGTTTGATAATCCTAGGTGCTATGGTACAAAAGTTCTGCTCCGGACACGAAAGGGGACGGACGGACAGACATGGTGATTCCTATATACCCCCCCAAACTTCGTTTGTGGGGGGTATAAAAAAAAACATCATAAAAACGATGATCTATGTATCTATTTAGTACAAAAACACAAAAATTTGGAGTTCTGGCAATACAGAACTCTACTTTTAAAGACATTTGATCATAAATAATCATACAGGTCAAGCTAGATTGACAGGTGACTGAAGTTAATGATTGCCGTCAGTTGTTCATTGATCCGTGGAAATATACATCCCTGGCTATAAACTTGTCAATTAAAACTTTATCAGTAATTAATATGGAGTTATCAACACTCGTATCCTAATTAGCCTTCTCATTATGTTTACCTGTGTCACCTGTATTGATTCTTAAGAGTTACTGGAAGTTTTTCTCAATAAAAATAATGAAAACAGCGACTTGAAATTTTCGTTGTTGAAAGTTTGGAAAAAGCGGAAGATCTGAAAAGGAAACGGGAGGGACAGAAGAGGGGTTAAAAAGCGGGAGATTCTGGCCTCCCGTCAGAAGGTTCACCTGTATGCTTCATGCACATCTCCATATAGTGTCCTTCCTTTGTGTAAAGTTTCATTAAAATCCTTCAAGTAGTTTAAGAGGAGTTGCGCTTACGAGGTAACTCATACATAGGGAATCAACGAAAAGCCAAAGTCGATTTATCTCCCCTTCCTGGTTTAGGACAATAATTATATTCCTTCATGCACATCTCCATATAGTGTCCTTCCTTTGCATAAAGTTTCATCAAAATCCTTCATGTGGTTGAAGAGGAGTTGCGCTTACGAGAAGTGTGGACCGACAGACAGGTGGACAGACAGACAGACGGACAGACAGACAGACAGACAGACGGACGGACAGACAGATAGGGTGATTCCTATATACCCCCCCCCCAAACTTTGTTTGCGGGGGGTATAATGAACATAGACAGAATACCTTAACATGTCTTCTCAACCATAAAAAAAAATAAACATGTAATACTAACTTACAGAATTAGTAGTCATGCTTCTAGTGTAAGCCAATATTACACTAACCTGTAGAATAAGTAGTCATTCTTCTAGTATAAGTCTATACTGCGATGACCTATCAAATAAGTAGTCATGCATATTTCTAATATAAGCAAAAATAAAACTATCCTATAGAATTAGTATCCATGCTTCTCGTGTATGCCAATAAAACACCAACCTATAGAATTAGTAGCAACACTTTTGGTGTAAGCCATTCTTGCTTCAAACCACATTGCTGGGTCTTTAAACTTCTCCATAAAGAAATGTCTGAAAACTGGTTGAAACTTCTTACAAATAGCCATAAAAACTTTAAATTTCTTCTCTGTGTCTGGACTAGCATGCACACCCTAAATTGAGAATAAGAGAGATAAATTTCATAATTCTATTTTTCAAAGGGAAAAAGCCATCTCATCATCAGAAAATGTTGTGCTTTGGGAAAATGATTGTCTTGTCTAGTCTGCTGATTTCTTACTTTCAATTTTTTTAAAAAGACAGATAGTATTCACAAATTCTGGTGTCTTCCCTGAATGTCTGAATTTTTCTCATCTCCATGTCAAGGCAATATCTGCATCTGCTGTTTTACTTTTCAACCTGTACAGGTAGTTCTTGCTAATTTTATTAGTTGTGTGTTATTGTTGGGACTACTAAAAGCTTATTCAGAGAAATTATTTTTATACAAATGTATTTAAATTAAAAATATATTTTATGTGATTTATGATCAACTTTCTTTCCTTTAAGTGAAGATGTCCATTCCATTCCCTGCCATAATGCTATCTAAATATCTGAATTATTGCCAATCTTGAATCACAACATATGTCAATTAGAGAAAACAATAACATACTCCCATATATTTCCTACAGTCTATAGCTAGGTAGTCATCAGGCCTGTATCTACAATGGGCTCCTGGACTCTCATCTCCTGGACTACTAGCTACTAAGTATTCTCCAATAGGCACAGTCCCTTCGCACCATTCTAGTAATCCACTCATCTGAGACAATGGTACAACCTATAATGTAAAACAATGTAATATACAATTACCACTGTTAATTATACACAATTTTCAAGATCATCGGATTCACCAGATCTGATTCTTCATCTACTCTATTGGACAACATGACATCACGTTTTGTTAGGCCTGTGTTGTTTACCCTGATAATACTAACCTTGTGTTTTTCAATCTTGATTCTTTGTTATGAGCCATATCTTAGATTGTAGCAATAAAAAAAGGAAGACAAGCAAATGCATCCCATATATTCATGATCTTAAAGGATACCTCACTATCCATGCCAGTTGTTGACATTGCATAAGACTCTTTTAAAGTCATGTGGGGTTTGTAGACAATTCAAATAATTCAAAATATATTCCTTTTCTTTCATTTGTGACAAGCAACACACAATTAATTCTTTTGGTTAACATGTTTTATGTGAGGCTTACAGAGGATACCCGACATCAATCATGTGACAGTTCCATTCTCACCTTTATATCAAATACACAACAAACACAGAAACTCCAGTATAATTGCTCACCTTACCTGAAACACTTTCTATATTACCAAGTAATTTTCTGTGTGATCAAGCTGCATAAGACTAACTCACAACACGCAACACCAAACCACTAGCCGAGTTCAACTTCGTTGCAACTCGGCTAAAAATTCATATTGCAGGAAGCTTAAGGAAAATTGCTAGAAAAAAACCCTGCAAATAACTAAATACCCAACTTACTGTGAATTTAGATTCTGCATATGCGCATATCAACAACTTATGTCTCTTCAGTGCAGATAAAATCTAAACGTTTGAAAGACCATAAACTCAAAGATGTTTAAAAACTGATAGAGAACTGAATGTATCCCAAATATCAGGATGCGAAAAGGGATGTAACTTCCATCAGCTAACAACTGCTAATTTATAAATAGTCAATGAGCTGACTACTAAACACCAATGCAAGTTCATCTTATTTCAGCAACATTTTTTTGTACCACAGAAAAAATATGGATAAAAATTATTTCTGTTGGATAAAAACACATAAACCATAAGTATAGTCCATTGTCTAATTCATACAGTTTCTTCCACATATATTACCTTGTACTGTCTGACATGAAGTCTACGCTTTCTTGTCTCTGAGTTTTTCTGTAAGAGATTATTTACCATACCAAACACTTGCTCCATCACAGCATCTTGTCTCAAATCATCTCTGCCCTGTAATGAAATATTGAAACATAAAATAAAGCAATACTAAACTTCTCATCTTATTAATTTGCAAATGTCAACTTTAGTAAGGCATGCCTCTTACCTATTAGAGACATTTGATGTACTAAACAATAAATATCAAAATATAAATTCCTAGTTAAATTATATCCCCAAAACCAGGTTTTTTAAGCAGAAACTCTGTTTGGAGAAATTGCAAAAATCCAATAAACCATAAAGAAGTTGTATTAGCAGTGATAAAGTGGATTGTTAAAAGGTTAAAGATTATTGAAACTAGAAAAATAATTCGTAAAGGTTCCGTGGAACCTAATGTCTCACCTGCTCACTCCGCTTTCATTATAATTTGGCCTAAAATCAGATGTGGTCACTACGAATTCTAAGAAATAACTGGTCTTTGAGAGCATCAGGAAATTTATCAAAATTGGAATAAAAAATTTTTGAAATCTAACCATTGGCAATATTTGTTTTGACAAAAATTCATCCAAAAAAGCATGGTTGCTAACAAGAATTTCAAAAAATTAATTGTCTTTGACTCAATTTGAGAGTATCAGGAAATTTACCAAAATTGGAACCATATTTTTTTAATTCTTAGTTTTCAGAATTATGTCTGGTATGAAAAATTGCTAAAATATTTGATTGTATGCAAAAATTTCAAAAATTGTGAGTCTTGGACATTTTCAGGAAATTTACCAAAGTTGGAACCGGAATAAAATCCTGAAAGTTTATTGCTTATCTATAGACTATATGCAATGATTCTACATCATAATTAAATTTCCTAAGTTCCAGTTGTTTAAACATTGTTGATATTATGGACCAAAGTATTAATTTAGTCAAATTCATTGATGCAGAAAATATAGGTCAAGGTGACATAATTCTAGTATAGATGTTGGTTACTACTAAAGATGTAACCACTAACCAATCATCATCTGTCTATGGGATGTAGGTGCTGAGATATAGTGAAAACAAAATTTTTTTATTTTATTTATTTTATTGAAAAAAACTAAGTCCAACAAATGGCAAAATATGGAAAAATTGGAATAATTTTTTTTCAAAATTATACTTGGGATTCAATAATGAAGTTGTACTGAATATTGTGTCAAAAATTCAATGCTATTGAGCAAGATTTCAGGAAGTTACTGAAGTTCAAAAAAAGTTTAACATTTGGGTTAACCCAATGTTGACGCCGATGCCGACGACAGAATCTATGGTGGCTAGGTCTCGCCTTCGCGACATTCGTTGCAGGCGAGACAAAATTTGTGAGCAGAGCTCACTAATATATACCCCCTCCCTCTTGATACCAGAATTTAAAAAAAATTTTTAAATAGGAAATCAAATCAAATTTTAAAATAAGTGGTGCACAATGGCAATATGTACTTGAGATTCTGTGAAAGTTTCATGGAATTTCATCAAGTGGTCTACGAGGAGTTAACGCCACAAAAAGTGTACCCCATGGCAGACGAAAGGAAAAACGGACACAATGATCACTATATACTGCCTGCTACAACAATGAATAACCTTACTTCCTTTTAAATTTTTTGCATAAAAATTAAATATACAAGTTTTCATTGAGGATGCAATACAGTATCACATAACACATATGTTATTCACAAATAATCCTTTTCAATCGGGTTACACCATCATTGTACACAGGATATAGGTACCAGGACTGGTTTTCAGTTCAAATTTCAATGACAGTTATCATTGGTGTATGTGGATCCAGTTTATAGCTGCTAGGTAGCTATACACTAGAACCATCGTACACTAATGATAAATTTCATTGAAATTTTAACCGAACACCAGTCCTGGTACCTATATCCTGTGTATGATGATACAATGTGGTTATATATCATATATGTGACCATGATCACCGTTTAAGAATCAATGATTGTGGATTCTTGAATATGCTATCAAATGGAAGACATGACCAGCAACAAATATTATTCCATTTCTTGGAGTTCTCATGTATAATCATCAACCTCTAGCTACCTTTTCCATAAACAACACTTTCGCTTTTTCAGGAGGAACAGTGAGTCATTTCCCTGATTTCTGGGCAAACTATGCCCAAATCCTTCTAATTCAACCAGTGTGGGAATTTTTTATAGGCTGGACTCTTTTAATTGTAATTATGTTGTAAAACAATTATTTCATGCCTCGATTCAGGAAAAAGCAAAACTGTTGTCCCTTCATGCTGGGAATGACTTGGGAACTGTTGTCTTTGGCCTCTGGCAACAATTCAACAGTATGGTGGATACGGGACATGACAGTAATCTCAGTCGCTGCTGTGTAAAGAAGTCAGCATCTGAAGTTACACCCCCTGATTCGTTTATCTTACCTGCACGAACGATATACGAACGAACGAAAAACGATGCACGAATGCAGGATAAACGATACACGAACGCACGAAAGGCTATACGCACGACAGTATTGTCTGAACGAACGATTCATATCGTGTACACAAACGAACGCTCTTATCGTGCAAACGAATGAACACTCAAAAGTATGTACACACGAACGCTGTAATCGTATGCACAAAGGAACGTTTTTATTTAATGTGCAAACGGTTGATAGAGTATTATTTCACATTGGACAGCAACACATGTATGAATTGATTTCACCGGCTTTTGACTAAAATATCGTAGGCTTATAGAACGGAACGTCTGATACATTTTGAATTTTGTATTGTCAAAAAGAACAATTAGATTTGATACACGTTATTACAACGTAGTACAATAAAAATATACAAATACAAGATGACAGAAATAGAGTTGATTTACAAATATATTTTTCATATAAAATGCATTTATATGTAGTTATAATTCATTGAATTTGTGTTGCTGGAGCGTGAAAATATTCACTAATGCTGATAATATCGAAAGTCAGATAGTAACGCAAAACAGGTCAATCTTCTTTTCATTAATCTATTTATTTATTTATTTTCTGCGTAAACAATTACAAAAATTTGAAAATAGTAACGGGAAAAAATTAGACTTTGCGGTTGCTGTCTCCGCCGTTGCTGATTACTCAGTATCCCTTACCGTGATCTTTATATAGCTATACATCTGTGATTTGATAGGCTACGTTAGAAAATAACTCGATTTAGTACTTACAGCTTTGGCAGTTGCCACAAAAAATCCTACATTTTCCGAAAGAACAGCAGTTAATGTGATTATTTATAATTGCTTTTTGTGCATGTTCATATAATTGATAAATTTGAACATGTATATATACAACATGCATATACACGGCATACAGCCACCATCCGGATGAAAGAAAGAAGTTTTTAAATGTTCAACTGCGCGATTTATTCCTTGTACTGTGTATTTGCTTGTGTATCAATCTGATAGCGAGTTCATATTTGGCACATGCAGGCATCGTCTTTACCTTGGACCAATAAAACTCTTTGTCTACACCTAGACCCATACCATATATACACATTAAGTGTTTTCATAATTCTATAACTGAAGTTTCCGGGAGAAGGTATAATATATATTTCAACTGCGCCTGCATATTTGTTCCACCTAAAACAGTTTCTACTAGAGAAATATTATAATACTTGCAAAGTATTTCAATTTTCCCTTTGCAATTATACGGGGGAATTTTTCTGTAACATTTTATTATTTGGAACAAATACTATGTTGGAACTTCTGTCACAGGGTGTCGCTCGTGACATTGTGTTTTCATACTCGTGGTGTGTATTTACCTTCAACAGGTTTAATAATTCGCAGAGATGAAGTATGATTTATAAATTCCGACTCGCAGAACTGAAGTCAACATGTATTGCAGAGATGATGTATGCTATTTTTCTAAATTCGCGGAGATGAAGTTCAGTCGAAAAACGACTTGAACATACTGACAAAACGTGTATACATAACATAAACAGGTGTTATATCTTTATATATCATAAATTCTTTTGATTACCTGAAACCCCTGAAATTTACCAATCTTGTTACTTGTTACTGTCAATTTCTGTTACGTATCAAAGGAGTTCTCCATGTTTATTTCATGACTGCAATAAACTTTCTTTAAATCATATGAACTGTGTCCAAGTTCTTCAAAAGTTAAGTTTATCCCTATCTATATCAAAGTACAGAGTACTGTAATTCGGTTTTCCCTGTTTAGTTAACAAAGAATGGTATACTCTTTTGTCAGCTAAATGATAGGTATCTAATAGAAAATAAAAAATACTCAAAGAAAATACAGAGAGAGAGAGAGATGGGTACAATTTTGATAACAAACAGTGCATATACATTACGTTTTGAACTGAATTGTTTTGACTTGTCATCACGCATAGGAGTATATAAAAGTTTTCCACCAAAGTCCGTATAATATATATAGAAATGACTTTCTTCATAACCGCCTGGCCTGGTTAACTGGCGATTTCTCAACTCTACTATGCTTATAAAATGACAAGTGAAACAACATCAGTTCATACGCGTGAAACACAATTTTAACCATTTTCAATATTTCTAATACATTTTGTTTCAAATCGAAAGTATCACGGATATCGAGGCCAGGAAAGTTTGAAATACGAGTTGTTTTTTATTAGACCAACAAATACCCCTTTATATATGAAAGAAACATCAGTAGTCATGCGGTTTTCAAGCAATTTGTACTTTTTTTACATAATTGATTGTTATGTTGTGAAAATCTTTCCACTCTTCCAAACGGTATAAGTTTCTTTAATAGAGTGGAGTTGGTGGAATTAGTTTCATAACAAGTAGTTTTTACTGACACCAAGGTTAAACTATTTCTATACAAAAACGCTCAAGCCCTCCCTGAAAATCAAATGGCCGTCCCCTAAAACACCTGGACACTGTTTCACAAGACTTATTTTTGGATTACATAAGTTGTGTATTTCGATTTATGAAGCGAACGTTGTACAGGTGATGTTGTCATGATATGTTACATAACCAAGTTTAGTGTTATATACGCCCTGTTTACATTGTTGATCCTTCCGCAGTGTTGTTTTCATTCCTGTTTTGCAGGATGGCCATATAAATACATTGTCCTCATAAATACATGCATATTGTCACTTTAGGAAAGATATCGTTGAGTAAATGAACAATTTCGACGCCAAAAAATCATGTGAAGACATATTCGTACCCGGGATAATTTCAATTTGGACAGCTATATGAAGTTTTCCTGACGGAAAACCTCATAAAAATTTGTTTATAAATATGTTGTTTTAAGGTAACAGGTATTTTATCCATGGAAAAACACCAAGGAAAGTGCATAAAATCATTGATTATCTATAGTTATACCATGTTTGTACCTACATGGGAGAAACGGAAGTTCCGAAAAGGATGGGTATATCTGGAAACAAAGTATGAAATTATTCAAAAATGTATTCTGTATATATGACAATTTCGACAACTTATGTCTCATCAGTGCATTTTCATGTCAATTATCGAAATCCATACACAACAATAAAGTAATTATTTTAAACAATGAAACAATAAAAGCGTTGTTCATTTGCTAATTGTTACCATGTATTTGTAGAGACTAATTTGTCTCGTGTGCATTTACTCCATATCATTTCATTCATCATAAAGTTATTATTTTAAAATGTGAAAATATATTGATTCTTCACCCGTGATTTTTTATCTGATCTTTCTTTTCATTTTTTTTCTTATAATCGAGAGATAGTTCTTTTGTTGGATATTAATTCAGTTGATAAAAAACCAGTTGCAATAATAAACGTATAATGATCAAACTTTAATAGTACACAGGATGACAGTGATTGTAAGAGCACTTTGCCAGTTTAATTGATGTTTGTTGACAATCCCGCACCCATGACCAAGAAAGACATGGATGTAGCGTTGCTCGACAATTAGCAAAGAATTCCGCTTAAACCGGTGCCAGGGGCCGTCTTGAACTTACTATGAGGTATGAGCAAAGCTCATTGTTGAAGGCCTCATGGTGACTTCAAGATGAAGAACAACAATAAAAGCGTTGTTCCTTTGCTTGTTTTTTACCATGTATTTGTAGAGACTTTGTCTCATGTGCATTTACTCCATATCCTTTTATTCACCATACGTGAAAAAAGCAAAGACATAGGACACAAAAACCGTATATAGAAACTTTATACCTAAACTGTTCGCCGAGAACTCCGCTTAATAGGGGTAAATATAAGCTTTTCAAATATGCAAATACTTTTTGGCAGAAACTTGTAATGAAAATAATATCTGATATCAAACACATAGCCGCTGTCGACGTTTTCAAATTTTCTGAATTTCTGTCCGTGTGGAAGTCTGTTCTGTCAAGATTTTGAAAATTTGAAACATTTCATAATAATTTTAATATTAAAAGAAAGTTAATGATATAGGCTTTCCAAATATATAATTATTATTTTGACAGAATGGTTATTAAGCGAAATATTTGAAATCAACACGCGTAAATTTCTCAACATTTTTGTAATCGAAAATTTCGTCCTGTCAAGATTCTGAATTCGTCTTTTTATTTTCTAATTATTTTTACACCTGAAGATAGATATTTCTTTCTTCTTTAAAAATCATTTTTATTTTATTCAAATAGCTCAAGAAAAATATGGCCAAAAATGTACAAAAATTCTCGTCCATTTTTTCCCGTCCTGTTTTTCTGTAATACCACATATAAATACATTTCTTTTGAAAATCGGTATTTTTTATTTTTATATTTGACTTTCATGCAACTACTGCAGTTATAAGTCCTGTCGCTTATAAAACAAACATGCAAATGGTGTTCCTTGACCTTTTGAGATCTTGAACAGTCGTTAAAAGACGTTGAATGTTTTCTTTTGAAAAGCTCCTGTAAATATATTACACAATTATGTGTCTTGCAGTTGAACTCAGGTGACCCATTAAATTGACGAATCTTCAATGTGACGGTACAAAACTGCAATCAAAGTAAATAAATAATATGAACTAGACGAATGGAAAATGTACTACATAATCGTCGGTGCACGATAATAGGGATTGTGCAGACGAACGCCTGATAATAGCGTTTGTGCAAACTAACACACGATACTAGCGTTCGTGCAAACCAACGCACGATAGAAGCGTTCGTCCAGACGAACGAATTATTTTTCTACAGTAACCAATCAGATTTGATTATTTGGTTTGCAATTGTTCGTTTCCTTGCAGAAACGAACGAACGCGTTTATCGTGCAGACGAACGATCAACGGAAACGAACGGAAAACGATACACGAACGAACCAAAAACGATACAAGGACGACCGGAAAACGAAAAACGAACGAGAAAAAAGACAAGTTAAACGAATCAGGGAGTGTAGCATAGCTGTTGTCATCCCTGGATTGGTCAGGTATACCAATATGCAAGCTACAGGAACATCTTTGGTGGTGTATGTACATAAAAATCAGAAACTTATTATAAAATTGAATTAAAATTGTTCAAGCAGTTTCAGAGAAGATTTTTGAATACAGTTTCCAAACTTCAAGGGTCTATGTTAATCTACGTTCACTGATGGCAGCTATTTAACATAAAACTTTGAAGAGGGTCACCGAAGGACTATCATATCAAAATTCTACTGAAATTGTTCAAGCAGTTTCAGAGCAGAAGATCTTTTTACGCATTTCCCCTTGGGTCCAATGTTCAACTAAGTTTTGCCACTGGTGGCCATGTCGGAAGAGGGATCAGCACCAAAGTAACAAACTTGGTCAAAATCTCAAAAGTTTCATTTATGCATGTTTAAATTGAATCCATTCAGTGGTTTTCTATTATATCTTTGTATGCATTTCCCCTTAGGGTCTATTTCATTGCTGGAGGCTATATTGGATGATGGATCAGCACCGAAGAAACAACACTTGGTCAGCTTCTCATAAGCATCATGTATGCAAAGTTTGGTTTTAATCTATTCAGCAGTTCTCTAGAAGAAGATCTTCTGTTAAATTAAGTTCACAGCTGGTGACACTTGGTCAGCACCTGACAGGCATCATTCATGCCATGTTTGATTTAAATCCATTCAGCAGTTCTTTAGAAAATCTTTGTACGCATTTCCCATAGGATCCAATGCTGTGGGTCATATACGATGACGGATCAGCACCTAAGTAAAAATACTTAGTCAGCATCTCATTAGCATTATCAATGCCAAGTATGGGTTAAAGCAATTCAGTGGTTCTTAAAAAGAAGTTCTTTGTATGCATTTTCAATTGGGTCCAATGTTAAAATTTAGTTCCCAGCTGGCGGCCATGTTGGATGATGGATCAGCACTAAAGTAGTAACATTTGGTCAGCACCTCATAAGCATCATTCATGCCAAGTTTGGCTCAAATCCATTCATTTGTTCTCAAGAAGAAGTTCTTTGTATGCATTTTCCGATAGGGTCCAATGTTGAAATTAAGATCCCCGCTGGCGGCCATGTTGGATAACGGATCAGCACCTAAGTAACAACATTTGGTCAGCACTTCATCAGCAACATTCATGCCAAGTTTGGTTCAAATCCATTGGATGGTTCTCAAGAAGAAGTTCTTTGCATGAATTTTCCCATTATGTCAAATAGTAAACTAAGTTCCCTGCTGGCGGCCATCTTGGAAGAGGTCGGAAAACTTGAACGTGTCCAACAGAATATAGTCCTTAACATGCTGAACATTTTTGCAATTTAAACTTGACCTCTATCTCAAAGCGTTTTTGAAATATAGGACAAAAAGTAAAAAATCACGAAAAATTTGACCAATAAAGGGCCACAACTCATATATAGGTCCTTGGATTTTCTTCAAAATATCCATGTGGGTAGATCTTAACATGCTGAACATTTTTGCAATTTAAACTTAACCTCTATCTGTTATAGTTTTTTTTTTTAATAAAAAATAAAAAAACATCAAAATTTTGAAAATTTTATGGAAAAAGGGCAATAACTCTTAGACGGGTCATCAGATTTTCTT
>MJUU01007650.1:46891-57833 GCA_002080025.1 Modiolus philippinarum
AATATATGATTCTGAATGCCGACAGTGATGAAAATCATCTTTTTAAACCTGTTAACATCGGAAAATCCAGCAAGGATTTGAACCCCTGCTTTGTTGTCATTTATGGCAACACCGCCTGCACTATGTCCAGCGCCCTAGACCACGAGGCCACCTAGGCTACATAATAAAATATAGCTTTCGGTAACCTAGTCATTCCTCCTCAAAGGAAATCTAGAGTTGTAACATAGTACACGATGAACATGTGGTGGGTAGGAAATAGATAGAAGAAGGATAAGGTTGCAACAGGTAAGATACATCATAAGTTATATAGATAATAAGTGTTGCACGCAGCTCTATATAATATGAGCGATAATGTGTTGGTAAGGTGAGCTCACCTTACCAACACATTATCACACATATTATCTATATACTATATATAAAATACATAGGTGTGTTTACAGAAAATATAAACCTACCTCATTTTTGCTGGGGTCTGATGTAGACTTTGAAAGTTTTGATCTCCTGTTTGTAGCTGAGGTCAATATCTCTGAATCTTTTTTAGCATGAGCTAGAGCTAGTATACAGAGTAAAGTATGATGAGGATGGTCTAGAGATGCAGCTTCTAATATCTGTCATTAAACAAAAAAAATATTACTTTACATGAAAAAAGTGTAAAAGGATCATAAAACAAGATTCGTGTTGGCATAATTTAAATGAAATAGTTTCTAAAAAGAAGTTGGTCTTTCACATGTTGATTTTTTGCTAAGATAGCTTTTGATAAAGAATCAAGTGTATATCTTACATGATTGAGTACAGACTGGAACATATGTCCATGTTCTGTGACAGGATTTGTTGTCATCCTAGCTGCTAACTGGTACATCAGAGGCAAGAACTTGTATGACTTTAACATCTTTATACTTTTCTGTCAAAGTAAAATGAAATTAGATTTAATGGATTTAAAAAGCAATGATAAAGGAAAATTAAAGTATGAAAGTTAAGTATACAGTTTGTATTTCATATAGTCATGAAGATAACTCTAAATGTGTAATCTTTCATAAAAGAGATGTCAATGATATGTGCTGCAAAACTAAATATTGCAACTATTTCTCGATTAAACTAAACTTTGAATATATTTTATTTATCTCTGAGATGATTTTTATAGATATTTTCCTGTATCTTTCAAAATTCACTATTCAAAAACCTAAGCACCATGGGTACAAAAACTACATTAAAACAATTTGGTTGGTTCATGATGCCAATAATGTAATATGATTTGTTAAATCTGATTGCTTGTACAAATAATTTGTAATGCAATGACTTTACCCACAATTCTTTTTCAATTGGAAAATGGGAGTAATAACAAAATTATCAAGCAGAATTGTCAAGAGCCAAAGAACGTAGAGCAAAAAGACAAAGCTGGTGGAGACCAATGGAAAATTGTCGACCTCAATGGTCCTGACTTGGTACAGGCATTTCAAAAGAAATGGTTGGTTAAACTGGTTTGACGGCATGCCAAACCTCCTCTTCCATTGCTGTAGTGTTCGGAAGTGACTCAACAGTAATTGTTATTGAAAGACTGTAGACAGTTAAAAGAAATGATCATCCCAGTATTAAGTAAAATGATAAACTAAATCAATATTACTTGTTTTCAAACTTGATTGATTTGACATTGAGGAATAGTAACTGAAGCAATTTGTCATTCTTGGCCTATTTTACTGAAATGCCCCTTTTTGGGGTATTTCTGATAAAATGCAAAAAAATAACTTGATGAAAAATTTATATTTCACACATCAAGGTCTTTCTAATACCTCTATAAGTTTGTTGACACTCTGTACTGAAGAATTACTGAACCATAAGGATATCAGTCTAAATATTCTCAGATCATGCTTGTCTCCATACTTTAAACACATCAGATAGTTTTCTACTGCTTTCTGTAGAAACTTGGTTTTATCTTGGTTCATGGCCTCTATTTCGGCTTTATCTATGTCACTTTGTTTTGATAAAATCTTGTAGTAACGACTGAAAATGTAAAAAAAATAATCCATAACTTAAATTCTGTTATTTTACTTCATATTTCTGAAGAGTGTAATTATACATGTAATTATTATTTGTAACAGAAAATTGAGATCCTAGAAAATTGATATAAGGCTATCATTTCAAATTGATTTCATTGCTAGTCAAAATTTATCCCAAATAAATTCAGATGTTATAATTTCAGAAAAGACAACAATGTATTTTCATATTACACATATAATTTCTATGCCTTACTCTTTACTTGTATCGCCCAGCTGTTCTAATGTCTCTATATCCACCCTAGCCTTTTTCATTAAAGCTTGCTTTGCTTCATATGTGTTAGATTTCATATAATTGACGATATTCTGGTACTGGCTATCAGCAAATCTAGCCAAAGATAGGTAGGCATCCAAAGCAACATCCCCTTGTTCATCTAGTGATTCTAACAAATTAACTGTCTGTAAATAAAACAACATCACTTGGTTCATCTAGTGATATTAACAAAACAACATCACCTGGTTCATCTAGTGATTCTAACAAATTAACTGTCTGTAAATTAAACAACATCACCTTGTTCATCTAGTGATTCTAACAAATTAACTGTCTGTAAATCAAACAACATCACCTGGTTCATCTAGTGATTCTAACAAATTAACTGTCTGTAAATAAAATTATTGAAAGGTAATACATATGTAGTTTCTTATTATAATCAATACAAATTACAGATAGCAACTCAAGATCCCATTTGTATTGCTGAACAAAAATTGACTTTGAGTCCAGTTTTCAGATTAAAGACTTATACAACAAGTTTGAAGACAGTATTCATTCTTTTTCATAAGATTTCAGTAGAAAATTGTACCTCAAAATTTGCAAAATTTCAAAGGCAAAATAGAACTTGGCCTGATTTTGTGGTCAAAAGCTCATATTCCAAGCTTGAAGAAACCATTACAAAAACAGGAAAACAGCAAACACCTACAATGGCCAGGAACTACAATCACATGCTACAATTTACAAGCAAACTGCACCAGAAAAACTACCATGTAGTTTTGTTATATTATATTAGCCTGGAACCTTCAAGGACTGACAGACAGACAGACTTACATAAGACTCTGCAACTTGTTTTCGTAGGATAGAAAAACATAGTGTTTGAATAAAAAGTTCAAATGGGGATAAATTTCTGTAAAAACATAGGTAATCAACGATTACAAAGTTCGCCTCATTATGACACGTTGTCGCAGCAACCATATTATGCCTGGATGCTATCAAAATTGCATGCATATGCAAGGTTACCTGAACCAACAATGTACAGGTACTGAGCTATGAACTCGGATGTATACATCAATGTAAGTCATTCATGCATAAAATGTAGGTTTAAGTGACCTAATTTTGTCAGAATACTGAGCTACCATCACAGATGCATGTACATGCACATGCAAGATGATCCTACCATGTACAGTACCTGTGATCTGATCCCTGACATGAACTTGAATGTAAGTCATTAAAGTGGAAAATGTAGGTCATAGTGACCCAATTTTGCCTGGATGCTGACCTACCATCAGAGATGCATGCATGTGCAAGGTTAGATGATCATACCATGTACAGTGATTGAGGTTTCAACTCGGATGTAAACTCGAATGTAAGTCAGTCAAGCAGAAAATGTAGGTCAAGGTAACCTAATTTTCCAAGGATGCTGACCTACCTTCAGAGATGCATGCATGTCGAGGTTAGATGATCCTACCGTGTACAGTGACCGAGATCTGAACTCGGACATAAACTTGAATGTAAGTCACTCAAGGTGGAAAATGTAGGTCAAAGTATCCTAATTTTGCCTGGATGCTGACCTGCCTTCAGAGATGCATGCCTGGGCAAGGTTAGATGATCCTACCATGTACAGTGACCGAGATCTGAACTCATACATAAACTTGAATGCAAGTCTCTCAAGCAGAAAATGTAGGTCAAAGTGACCTAATTTTGCCTGGATGCTGACCTACCATCAGAGATGCATGCATGTGCAGGGTTAGATGATCCTACCATGTACAGTGACCGAGATCTGAACTCGGACATAAACTTGAATGTAAGTCACTCAAGCTGAAAATGTACGTCAAAGTGAACTTATTTTGCCTGGATGCTGACCTACCATCAGAGATGCATGCACATGCACAGTTAGATGATCATACTATGTATAGTTACTGAGATATAAATTTAAATGAAAGCCACTCAAGCAGAAAATATAGGTCAGAGAGACCTAATTTTCTTTGGGGCTGTGGGATAGCCAAAGATGCACCTGCATGCAAAGTTTGATGATCCTATCCTGCATAGTTACCAAGATATATACCCAAATGCGAACGCAGACGAAGACGTGGACGAGGACGCCAGGGGTACTCCAATAGTCCCCCTCAACTTCGTTGAGTCGAACTAAAAATCAGTACAGTATGTATGAAATGCAATAGGCCAAGACGGTACTGTTGTGTTGCCTACTTTCTTGTACTGAAATATGAACAGCCAGGCTGTGAATAAAGTTGTGCACGCTTTGTTTTTAGGAATTTTTTCTATATTTATTCACAAGACAAATAATTACAAACTTAGCATAACATAGTGTACAGTAACAATTTACACACATATTTCAATTCCAGAAAACAAATTTTTCTGAAAAATAACATTTCAACTTTTACAAAAGAAATATCAGTAGATTGACTTTAACAATTTTATATTATACCAAATAAAGTTAGTCAAACACTGTAAATTTCAAACAGAATTCTGAAAAAGTGTCCAGAAAAGTTATACAATTTGATAAAACTAAGAAGTATTTCTTTGTGCACAACTCTGTCATCAGGTGATTTCAACATAAATTCTAGGCCTTTGTGTTTATTTGTGCTCTTCTAGTTTATTTCTTGTGTTCCAAATGTTTTTATTTTATTTGCAGTGAAGAGATTTAAGTTGACAAAATGGTAATCAGCATAACTAAAATTTACTTCAATTTCTGTACTTTGATGTTCCATGTACACTTGATCTCTATGTTGTATAAATTTTTTTGATTTGTTTACTCTTACTATCTTTCATACCTTTTCTAGATATTCTTCCATGATCACATTTGGATTCTCGGATCTTGTCTCAGCTAACCAACTACCATAGATACTAAGGACCTGTGGGTAAAATCTTGCAGCATCTATGTTTTCATCCCGTAACTATAATTAAAAGAAACAATTACAGTCAAACTTTGATGGATCATGGGATCAAACACCCAAGGGACCTATGAAAACAGTTCAGGCTAGAGGGGTATTCAAGCTATCAAGGTCAAACTATGTCTAAACCTGCACCAAGGGACCAGAAAATTGATGCGAGACATCCATGGTGTTCGAGCTAGTGCAGTTCAAGCCATAAAAGTTCTAATGTATTTTTGACTTTTGAAGATTGTACATTTAAGTTACTACAGACACTGAAAGCTTCGAAATAAAATTTGACAAGATTTACATGTGGTGTGTTTTATCATCACCAATACATATAGATTACACCACAAGATCCTGTTCATTACCATATTTTATCCACAAGAGATACTTAAATTTTAAAATTTTAATTTCGAGGCTTGTGGAGCATTTTAAAATTTTTAAATTTAACTATCGAGAGTGGATAAAATATGGTAATAATCGGAATAAAGTGGTGTAATCTTTTTCTCTAATGATCAATGATAAACACCGAGAATTGTATTCCGAATAGATTTGGCGGGAAATAGCACGGGGCTTTATTCAACATACGTTGAATAAAGAAAATTTATCTACGGGTCAAAACCGGTTTAAACTTGACATATCATTAGAGAAACAAAAGTTAAATCAATCAGTATTTCATGTTTGTATTTCCAAATTACATGTACTTGCATACCTTATCTAGCTTGGTGATCAAATTTTTCATCAGATGTTTTGCTGTCGTCTGCTCTTGTCTACTCCAGTATACATTGGCTTCCTCAATCAGTTTTGGTATGTGAAGTTTCAAATCAGCTGTTTCCATTTCTTTCAGATTAAATATGGCTCTTTCTGATATCTGTAGAATTATAAAGTCATTAAACTATTTATGCATTTAAAACAATTTAATGTTGCTGTAAAAAAATCCCTTGGTGAGATGGTCTTGTTGTGAGTATAACAATGCAAGTGATGGCAAAAACTCACTCTCAAAGAGTTTGTGTGAGCTATTGCTATCACTTGGGATTGTCTACAATCCATTAGCTTTTCACATTTGATCATTTCCTATGAACCATCTTGAGCAAATTAAACATAACTATACAGAGATGACATTTAGAATGTCCCTTGACAAAAATTGACATTTCTCTCAAAACCAATAAATACATGGTCAGCAATGCAAAAGAGTTTAACATTATACCCTATGGGAAAAAAACATATGTTGATGATTTCTGAAACTAAAGAACCAAATTGAATCTAACCTTACAGGAATGATGTCTGCTAATTTAAAAGCAAACAAGATGATGACATGCTCCCCTAAATTTCAAATTCAACAGTTGTTTCTTAGATATGATCTTAGTGCAAAAAATATGTACTTTCTATGAATACTTCACCAAAAAAATTTTTAAATTCAAAACAGCACATATTTCAAAATAAAGGGCTATGCCGAGCGCAGCATGATACGACCGCAGCATGTCAACCATTGAAATTTGAACAAGTGTAACTGAAAGTGAGTGTGGACATACTAAAGAGCTTGAAACAATAATTGCATAGACACAATAAGGGGATTGACCCAGTAATTAGCTGGACACAAACTAAGGAAAATGAAAATAGCCCTTATGACTCCTTATGGTTCCTCTTTGACCCCTTATAGCTCAAAAACGGTAAGAGCTACACCAAATCCATTGACATACTACTGAAAGCTTATATCAAGTGGAATCTTAAGAAAAAAATGCCATCGAAATCAGATGAAAAATAACAATTTCACGTAATCTGCAAGTTTGCAGTTTTGGCCCCTTCGACCCCTTACAGCACGAAAAAACGGTAAGACATGTTGACACAGTACTGAAAGATTATATCAAGAGGAATCTAAAGAAAAAAATCCCATCTAAATCCGATGAAAAATAAAAATGTTAGGAAATCTGCAAATTAGTAATTTGGCTCCGTTTGGCCCCTCAAAGCTAGGTAAGCAAACAAGTTACCAAAAATCTAATAGCCGAGTGCTGTGTTAATTTTTCATAAGCAATCCATTGAAAAAAACTGCATTAAAATCGGACAAAAAATTTTAAAAAAATTTGGGGGATTCACCCCTTTTGGGCCCCATTTATCTCAGGAACCGTACATGCTATGTGAAATCCGTTGCATACTACTGATTTGAAATTTACTCACGAGCACACTGAAGGAAACTCTATCAAAATCCGATAAATAATAAAGATTCTACAGACAAATATGTGAAAACACCCAATTTAACCTTTTTGGCCCCTTTTTTAAAAACGGGTGGGGTCACAATGACCAAAACTACTGCAATATTTTACGAAAGCCTTCCTTTTGTACCAAAGAACATTATGTTAAAATTTCATAAGGATTAATCTACTGGAACAAAAGTTATTGACCAAAAACAAAAGTGTCTACAGATGACAATAACGACAGCACCATACCAATATAATATACGACCGCAAACATTTTTGCGGTCGTATAAAAATAAACCAAAATTACAATCCTCATCACATGCATATTTTCAATATATGTACAAATGAACTGCAACGCAATATCTTCCTACAATGAAAACTAATGGAAAATTTGCAGACAAACTATGTTCTCCCTGCCAATGGACAGATGGAAGAAAGGGGAAAGCAATATGTTCCCTGACATTTTGTCAGAAGCAAAAAGTGCAATTTGAAATTTTAGAAATGACTGATTTGACCTACTTTTCCTTTCATCAGAAAACTTTTACAATATCTTAAGACTAGATATACAAACTATTACTAAGATAGTGTTCATGAATGTTACCTGATGCCTATCACTCTCCCTGGCAAGTTTAGCTAACCTATGAAAAAGAAACAAGAGGCTCTCAAGAGCCTGTATCGCTCACCTGGTCCTTGATTAACATAGACATTTTATGTTAAAAAGCCAATATACATGTATATAATTAAACTATAGTTCCAATATGCCCAATTAGTTTAAGGGGAGAAGACCGCTGTTAGTGTTCCCCATGGGTTCCAATGTTAAAACTATGTTCCCTGCTGGCAGCCATCTTGGATAAAGTAGGAACCTGAAAAAAAAAAAAACATATTTCTTTTCAGTTTCAGAGAAAAAGATCTTTGAATGTGTTTTCGCATAAGGTCCAATGTTAAAACTATGTTTCCCGCTGGCGGCCATCTTGGATATCGCTTGGACCTGAAAAACACCTTTTTTGTAAGGGACCACAAAAGGACTATTGTGGCCAATGTTGGTGCCAATTGGCTTAGTAGTTGCAGAGAAGTTCTTTGAATGTGTTTTCCCATAGGCTCCAATGTTAAAACTATGTTTCCAGCTGGCGGCCATCTTGGATATCGCACGGACCTAAAAAACACCTTTTTTGTAAGGGACCACCAAAGGACTATTGTGGCCAAGTTTGGTGCCGATTGGCTCAGTAGTTTCAGAGAAGAAGATCTTTGAATGTGTTTTCCCATAGGGTCCAATGTTAAAACTATGTTCCATGCTGGCAGCCATCTTGGATAAAGTGGGAACCTGAAAAAAAAAAAAAAGAAACATATTTCTTTTCAGGAGTCCACATAAAGGCTATTTTGACCAAGTTTGGTGCCAATTGGCTCAGTAGTTTCAGATAAAAAGATCTTTGAATGTGTTTTTGCATAAGGTCCAATGATAAAACTATGTTTCCCGCTGATATCGCTTGGACCTGAAAAACACCTTTTTTGTAAGGGACCACCAAAGGACTATTGTGGCCAAGTTTGGTGCCGATTGGCTCAGTAGTTTCAAAGAAGAAGATCTTTGAATGTGTTTTCCCATAGGGTCCAATGTTAAAACTATGTTCCCCGCTGGGGGCCATGTTAGATATAGCCCGAACCTGAAAAACATCTTTTTTGCAGGGGTCTACCCAAGGACTATTGTGGCCAAGTTTGGTTCAAATTGGCCCAGTAGTTTCAGAGGAGAAGATCTTTGAATGAAAAGTTTACACTGGACAGACGGATGGGCGACGGACACAAAGTGATGGCAAAAGCTCACCCTGGCATTAGCCAGGTGAGCTAAAAAGAAGGGAAACGGGCAATGTGTCAAAGAGACAACGACCCAAAGAATAAAACGTAAGAAATGCATTTTACTCTACCTGGAAAGTTTAGCTAACCCAGAAATGGATGTTACTTGATGTCTATCACTCTACCTGGAAAGTTTAGGTAACCTAAGAAATGTATGTTATCTGATGCCTATCACTCTCCCTGGCAAGTTTAGCTAACCCAGAAATGGATGTTACTTGATGTCTATCACTCTAACTGGCAAGTTTAGGTAACCTAAGAAATGTATGTTATCTGATGCCTATCACTCTCCCTGGCAAGTTTAGCTAACCCAGTAATGGATGTTACTTGATGTCTATCACTCTACCTGGCAAGTTTAGGTAACCTAAGAAATGCATGTTATCTGATGCCTATCACTCTCCCTGGCAAGTTTAGCTAACCCAGAAATACATGTTACTTGATGTCTATCACTCTACCTGAAATGTATGTTACCTGATGTCTCTTACTCTACCTGGCAATTTTAGCTAACCTAAGAAATGCATGTTACCTGATGCCCATCACTCTCCTTGCCAAAATTAACTAACCTAAGAAATGTATGATATCTGGTACCTATCACTCTCTCTGGCAAGTAAATGCATGTTACCTGATGTCTATATCTCCCTGGCAAGTTTAGCTAACGTAAGAAATGCATGATACCTGACGCCTATCACTCTCCCTGGCAAGTTAAGTTAACATAACAAATGCATGTTAGCTGATGTCTATCAATCTCCCTGGCAAGTTTAGCTAACATAAGAAATGCATTTACTTGATGTCTATCACTCTACCTGGCAAGTTTAGTTAACATAAGAAATACATGTTACTTGATGTCTATCACTCTACCTGAAATGTATATTACCTGATGTCTCTTACTCTATCTGGCAATTTTAGCTAACCTAAGAAATGCATGTTACCCGATGCCCATCACTCTCCTTAACAAAATTAGCTAACCTAAGAAATGTATATCTGGTGCCTATCACTCTCTCTGGCAAGTTTATATAACCTAAGAAATGTATGTTTCCTGATGCCTATCATTCTCCCTGGCAAGTTTAGCTAACGTAAGAAATGCATGATACCTGATGCCTATCACTCTCCCTGGCAAGTTTAGCTAAGTAAGGAATGCATGATACCTGATGCCTATCACTCTCCCTGGTAAGTTTAGCTAAGTAAGGAATGCATGATACCCGATGCCTATCAATCTCCCTGGCAAGTTTAGCTAACATAAGAAATGCATGATACCTGATGCCTATCAGTCTACCTGGCAAGTTTAGTTAACATAAGAAATGCATGATACCTGATGTCTATCAATCTCCCTGGCAAGTTTAGCTAACATAAGAAATGCATTTACTTGATGTCTATCACTCTACCTGGCAAGTTTAGTTAACATAAGAAAAACATGTTACTTGATGTCTATCACTCTACCTGAAATGTATGTTACCTGATGTCTCTTACTCTATCTGGCAATTTTAGCTTACCTAAGAAATGCATGTTACCCGATGCCCATCACTCTCCTTAACAAAATTAGCTAACCTAAGACATGTATGATATCTGGTGCCTATCACTCTCTCTGGCAAGTTTATATAACCTAAGAAATGTATGTTTCCTGATGCCTATCATTCTCCCTGGCAAGTTTAGCTAACCAAAGCACCTGTTGTTGTAAGAATGAATGTTATCTGATGTTTATCACTCTCCCTGGCAAGTTTAGCCAACATAAGAAATGCATGATACCTGATG
>MJUU01007651.1:0-16050 GCA_002080025.1 Modiolus philippinarum
AATATTTTATTTGATAGTGTGGTGTATCTTGTATAGAGTGGAGATATTCAGAGACAGGCATAGTTCGAGGAACTACCCTACGCTTTTTTTTATAATTTACTTAAAATTATCATTAACCAATTAAACGTCTAGATAAAAGAAAAAAGGGAATCATCTTTAACCCGACAGTATCTTCATCCCCACGAAAGGGTCAACAGTATGCTATCTTTCGCATAGACGCGTAAACTGCTGAAACCTGAAGTTAGCATTTCCATGATAGTTCATTCTCCTAGAAAATAAAAGAAATCACAGATTATTGACTTCAGTAGAAGGTATCCAGGGGTTGAATTTCTTCGGCCAATGCAACCATTTTGCAAAATGGTGTTTGTTGAGTCCTTTGCCTCTTGTTTTTAATATCGTTTGTAATTCTGATTTGTAGAATGTTCATTTATTTCTTCGTTGTTGAATTTTTCAAGTCGGTTATCCGGTAATCAACCATGGAGAATGCGTTGAGAAATAACAAATATCTCACCAGTCCACTTTTCATCATATTCTTTGGTAAATGGATTCCTGATATACGTTATTCTAACTTTAACAATAACTTCGGAAGTTGTTATTTAACACCTACTTTAAACCGGAACGGTTTCCGAATTTTCTTTGTTTTGTTGTTTGATATCTTAACGCCAATACACTATAGATTAGTTTCTTTTCTTTTTGTCACCTTGTCGGGAGCCATGCCTAATGTCCTGTGATATGTCTCATTATTACTGTTTCCAATTTATGGAGATCGTTGCAATGAAATATAACGAAATGCTTCACTTTATATATTACTCTTCATCATCTTCTCCGTCTTTATCTCGTCGTCCCTTTCTTCCTCAATCTCCTCGTGTTCACTTTCATCGCTTTCGTTGTCATCATATATTATATCATCCACAAAACTTGGAAGATAATGTTTAAATTTTCGTATGGCCATTTTAATGGCTTCGTATAGTCAATTCTTTTCTTGATTAATTGTTCTTACAGTGCTCTGACTTTGGAATGTATTTTACCACTTTGAAACTGTAAAATTATTTATGCAAAATTCCATATTTCTGGAGAAGGCGTACCGGATAAAAATTATGCTCATGCACAGACCGTCTGGAAAATGCTCAACTTGAAAAATCTTGGACAATACCATGATCTTTACGTCCTTACCGATTTGCTAGCATTAACCGATGTTTTTGAAAATTCCGAGATTAGCATGGCAAGATGCATTAAAAATGACTGGAACTCGACTGGAATTGTTAACTGGCATAGACACGCACTAATTTATAGAGAAAGGACTAAGAGAAGGACTGTGGATACGCCCTACTTAATCCTTGTATATTTCTTCTATGTCTCAGCATTGCATCTTTTTTTGAAAATTGCTGACCACACTCTTCACAAGTTGTCATTTTAGGTCATTCCACAAATATACGTCTTAGTCCTCCAACGTTAAGATGTGAAATGAATTAGGTATAAGGTGATGGTATATTTATATTCTCCAGTGTCCATAGGCAATGCTACTTGTCCCGTATTGCAGAATATATCTTTTATCATCAAATGGACAAAACCTAGTTTGTTGACATGTATGTTATATAACAGATAATTATACGACCTTATCTGATCCATAGTGCTTATGTGAATTTCCTTGTTAAACAACGATTGTTTGTAATTCTCATGTTTGATATCATTTTTACTGACACTCTTCTTTATCCCTTTGGTCGTCTTCTTTTCTGTCCTTCTCCCGGGTTCCTCATAGATCAGAGAGTACATTTTTGGCCCACACAATTCTGGATTGGTACCCTATGGGTCTCGACTTTCATCTTACCGAGGGCTTGTTTGTTAACTGTACTTTGTAATGGATGTTGTTCATCATACTCTGAGGTATCAAAAAACGTAGATGTCACATGCTTTGACGTAGTAATACAGACTATCTGTATCGGTAAGCAGCAGTTGTGCATTAGCCTCGTATTTGATTTATGTAATTGTAATGGAAATCATACATAAGTCATAACATAAATGCAAAATGGAAAAGCCCACATAGATAGGTCTATTCAAGTTTAGTTTCTGTTTCAGCATATTTACTGCTACAAGATCAATATTTTGAATGCATAGAAGTCTGATGAACTGGTTAATTTTCTGGCTTTTGATTGGTTGCTTACTAGATGCAATTCAATCCTCTTCCTAAGATTCTCCATAATCTTTCCAAAAATGGAGTTATTAATCAATTTAAAAAAAATCCTTTGCAGAGTCATTTTTGGCTTCCTTTCTTTTCTCCATGTTGAAATCTATATATTGTTTCAGCCATGGCGAATGTTTAACGCACATCACCTTTCGATTTTTAGAGAGCTTTATGCCAATAGATAAGTACAGCTTTGAATGTCGGTAATTAACAACATATTTTTCTTTCGAGATATATGTAAGCTTTGGTATCAGTTTTACTATTGACGTTCTTTTTAGGCTTCCAGCCTAAAACATGTATTCTGTGACTTTGAGATTTTCAAGACCAAGTGGATATTCAGTGTACTTCATCTAGATAGTCTAGAGCGACCTTAAGGATATAGCCATTTTCATCATTATCAGAAATTTCAAGCACATTTAGCTATTTCACTTCTAACCATATCAATCCATAAACATGAAGTGCTTGCAACATAGCTCATTCTTATAAGTTATTTGCATCTAAATAGGCCATGTGACTACTTGCTTGACTGGGGGTCGAAGTCGGTCACATATTTGTTGTGAGCTTTAGCATAGCGATAACATATCATAGATAGTCCTCCTCTTAGTCCTTTCTCTATAAATAAGTGCATGTCTATGTCAGTTAACAATTCCAGTCGAGTACCAGTCATTCTTAATGCCACTTGCCATGCTAATCTCTGAATTTTAAAAAAAAACATCGGTTAATGCTACCAAATCAGTGAGGACGTACAGATCATGGTATTGTCCAAGATTTTTCAAGTTGAACATTTTCCAGACGGTCTGTGCATGAGCATAATCTTTATCCGTTACGCCTTCTCCAGATAAGGTGCTATGGATGGCGGAAATAGGTGAAAGTTTTTGCTCTTCAACTTTGTTCTCAGAATTAAAATATTCGTACTGGTACACTTGTTTTCTCAATAACAAATAAATATGGTCTTCTTCAAAGTAACTCTTTATATGGTTAAATTTACTGTATCCCTCCTTTACCAAAGTTTCGACCAGCTTCTTCAATGACGATGAAATGAATTGAAAAGAATCGATGAAATTAATGCATCCAAGAAAAAAGCCATATTGTTGGGTTTGCATTTGATTTGATTTCCTTGGACTTTTCCGAAAGACTGCATGATTTAATGGCTAACATTTCCTTTTAGAGTGTGCAATATACAAGCAATACGTCCAGTAAATTTGTAATTCATGTTGCAATCGTTGTGGGCTGCTTTTCTAAATTTACCAGTCACGTGACAATGGTCTCTGACACAATCTTGCCCCAGTTCCTGGTTACAAATGTGACATTGTGTACCGTTCTTAAACGATTGCCAATCGCTACCAGTCATTTTAATAAGATCACAGTGCTTAAATTTACCCTCGATGTTATCCATTTCTTTAACTCTCCTTTGTAAATATTGTCTTCTGATATAATGAGAAGATAAGAATGTTTCTCGTATCGATCTTTTGTTATTCGAGTTGGGAAAACGTCTTCAAATTCAAGTCCAAACACGTTGACGGATATCTGATTTAGCTTTTCAAATCTTGGAATATCAGCCAGTTTTACCGGAAAGTCTATTCCATTTAAGTTTATTTCATCCAAACGGTCTTCGTAATTCCTCGTTCGTTGTGCGTCACGTTTGGTGGAATATATTGCAACCAAGATTGACCACATATAGAATTTCATCCAGCCTGGTTTATTTGATAACTTGAACTAAGCCAGGCTGTGGAATCCAGTACGTAGGAGAAACTGGTCGTCCATTACAACACCGTACCCAGGAACACATGTATCACATGCGTTTTCCTTAAAAGTTTTGATCATACATTTATCAGCACTGCAATATTTATAAGCAGGACAGAAAATACATTAAAGTGCAGCCTTTAGAACTTGTCGAAAAATCCCCCCGATCAATCTTAGAGACAATTCGTAAGATTTAGAAGGGAATGTGAACTGTCGTGGATCAAAAAACTTCATATAGCTTACCCATTAGAGTTAAATGACAACATCATGGATCAGGTTAACATTTCTCAGCATGATTCAGTTGACATCATGGGTATTTCTTCTCCGAAGTTACGACATCGTAGGTCACATGGCCGGAGAGTTAATTATAATATAAAAAAGCAAACGTAAGAACCTCACCAAATGTAAAGATCTATATACTGTTTTCGAAAACATTGGGCGGCATGGTTTGTTCACTAAACTATGTTTTATACCTGTCACTCATATTTATTAAAACTCTCTGAAATGTGATAAGGGTATCGATTTGATTGATATTGCAGGCATTTTTCGGGACCCGGATGTTCAAAAACTTGTTCCAGTTTATTTTGATAATCAGGAAATGCCTTTCATCTCCTTTACTTACAAAAAACCTACTAGAAGTATTTTTAAATTACTCTTCTATTACCTGTGATGCTAATTTCGAGAATAACTACCCTTGCAGCTGTGACTGTTCCACTTCGCCTTATCGTTATGACCCTTGTTGGCATATATTAACGGGGGACTTGAGCCAAATACAAAGAAGTTAGACGATTCTTTAGAAAAGGGCATAAATATCGCCAACCTTTGAAAATAAAAATGTAAGCTTGTTTCGACATTATTAAAGACTCGTTACCAACTATTGTATAAAATGGTGCAAACGAGAAAGTGTAGACAAACATGATCTTAATATTTTTAAAGATAAAATCATTAGTAAAGTCACCAATAGAATTAATTTCTATAAAGAAAATTATTTTGAGTCACTACCTAAGCTGTCTGTTAATAGAATTAAATCCAAACGGAAAGAACTTGGTGAGAAATATGTGTGGCACCTGTCGACAAAGCTTCAAACAACGTTGCCATCATCTGAAAAAAATACTATATAGATGTGAAAAAAAAATGGCAAAGTCTAGAAGTTTTAAACGTACAAATTATGACGAGAAAACGCTCACCAAACAACATTACAAGGATACAGAAACACTGAAGGTTCCACCTAAAGATATCACCCTACCTACTATGTACTGGAGTCCTAAACTTCACAAAAATCCCTGCAAACATCGTTTCATTTCGGCTTCAAGTAATTATTCTACCACAAATTTGTTCATCAATTTAACTAGTGCACTCACTTGTATAAAGGATTAGTCAAAAACCATTGTGAAAAAAACATATCAAAACTCTGGTGTGAATTACTTTTGGAGTGTAAAAAATTCTATTGAAGTTTTCGATGAATTACAATCTATAGATAGACCAGTTTTATCTATTGACAGTTATGATTTTTCTACACTTTATACAACCCTTCCACATAATTTGATTGAATCTAAATTGGGTGAACTTATTAAATGGTCTTCTAAATTTTCGGGTATTCAGTTTATTTGCTGCAACAAAAAGCAAGGATTCTTCTCCAATATTTCTTACAACAATTATTGCTTCTGGACATGTGATGATATGATTAAGGCACTGAATATCTTGCTAGACAACATTCATGTTCGTTTCGGCACCATTGTTTATTAGCAGGTTATTGGAATCCCCATCGGTACTAATTGTGCACCTGTCATTGCAGATCTTTTTCTGTTCCGTTACGAACGGGATTTCATGAAAAAACTACAAAATGGAACTGTACCAAATAGTGATAAACTTATTTCTATTTTCAATGATAATAGCAGGTATATTGACGATATCCTTACTATTGACAATCCCCAGTTTTAAGCTTATGTTGACACCATTTACCCACAACAACTGTAACTAAATAAGGCAAGCAATGATTCTAAATACTGCCCTTTTCAGGATCTAAGTATCATCATTGACTCTGGTAATTAAACTAAAGTTTATGATAAAAGGGATGATTACTAATTTCTCCTTTCTTGAAGACGACGCAGTGTATATATCTCAACTTGTACGATTCGCTCGCATTTTTTCTATCCTTGATGATTTTAATGAGCGTAACCTTACTCTCACATCCAAACTTTTACAACAAGGTTACAGATTTCATAAATTATTGAATACTTTTAAGAAATTTTACAGAAGATATGAACATTTGATATCTAGATTTGACATGACTCGCAAACAGCCGATGTCTACTAAAATACATGAAGACTCTTTACCAAACCCTTCGAGGAGTTTTGAGTTTGATTTTTCTTCCATAGTGCAACAGTGTTTTACCAGCAGACTAGATTCCTTGAGCTAGCTGGCAGTTTAGCGACGAACACTCTTTGACCCTTCTTTCAAAAATACGTTTTGTCATATGCTTTTTCTGTTCTAAGATAGTGGTCATTGAGTTAGTAGTCTACATGTATTAGGTTTTGTTCGCATGTTTATGATACTATAGGGAAACGGGATAGAGAAAGGGGAGGGTTTGGTACCCATAAACCGGTTTAACCGTACCACAGGCTTTTGCTTGTGCCGGTACCAAGACCGGTTATCCCGAGTTCCTATCGTTATTTATGTTTGTCTCTCTTGTTTTCTTTATTGTTTTTCTGGTGCAGTTTGCTTGTAAATTGTGGCATGTGATTATAGTTCCTGGCCATTGTAGGTGTTTGGTGTTATCCTGTCTTTGTAATTTGTTGTCCTTGTTTTGTATGTTTATGATGGCATGCTTTGACCTCAATGTTATTGGCAGCGAAATATTACTAGAACATCTACGTGGTCTGTATCTTGCCATATAAAAAGTAACATTCTCCACTTTGTCAACAGTCCATTTACTATTTGTCGTTGATATTCGAGGAGTGAGTTGTATAGTTTCTGGTGCAGTTTGCTTGTAAATTGTGACATGTGAGTTTAGTTCCTGGCCATTGTAGGTGTTCGTTATTCTGTTTTTGTAATCTTTTTTCATGACTTCATCGATATCTTCAAGCTGGTTGGACATTTCACGTAAAAATGTGGCTCTGCTATCTTAATATCTTCTCTTTTTCTTTTAGAAATTTTCACTTTCATAGGTAAATACCATTTGATTCCGCCTTGTTCCTGTAATGCAGACCATCACTTGTTTCCTTTCGTTGTATTTGTTTCCGAGAAATGTCATCAGGCGGAAGTTAGAAAACCCTTCAGCAGTGATTGTATGTGTTTTCATTGTCAACCCGAGGCTTGGTTATTAAAAGTGTCCCCTTGATGTAGTCCTATTATCTTGTTGAATCTTTTTTTTTTCTGTTTACTAACATTCGGTCGTTGCTGACTATTGTGTACCTTTTTGTTGCCACCACAAGTCTGGTCGTGTATTTTTATATGTCGCTTTAGGTTATCTCTTCTGTTAAATTAAATGTTGCATCTAAGTTTCGAAGCATATCCTGTATAAGTGGTTCAAAATATAAAGCAGGATGTCTCGTCTATGATAGAATAATTTACTGCAGTCACCACTTCTGTGCTCAGTACTTGGTGGTTCAATGATTTCCCCTTTAAAATATTTTGCATTTTACATTGCTAACAGTTTGTATATAGTCCAAAAATAAAATTTGTATACAAGTTAGATTTATAACATAACTGTTTATATTTTTACATATACTTAGCAGAAGTTTTTAACAGATTCCCGCTTTTTTTATGTTCTGTGCCTGTCTTGGCGTACAAAAATATAATGATTTTAGGTCTATATTTCGATAAAAGATTCTCTTAACACTCTGTCCAATTAATCATTTGCTTTTTAATCCTGCAAACATATATATAATACGTTATAATAATGAGACATGTCAAACAGGACTCCAAGAGTGCATGCAACACGTAAAAAATTAAAAGTTATGCAACACTTGGACATCAAGTTATTAGCGAACTGCAGCCAAAGAGAGCGAACAAAAGTACATTCACCTAACAAGTGGAGTAGGGCTTCCTTAGTCTCAAGACAATAACTACATAACTCAGAGTCAGACAGACCACAATTTGATGTTAGTGTACAGAATTCTGAGATTTATCGTATACTGAAATGATTGTAGTTTTGTATTTATCATATTTTTGAAAGGAACCTGGTAAAATAGGTCCCAATTTCCGTGTATCGCATTAATTCATATATCTAATGCCCACTTGTTCTGTGAATGCAGGGATGGGGTCAATTACATTGAAAAGTAATTAATTAAATTACAATTACTTTCCAAAAATGCTCAATTAAATTACAATTACAATTACAAGGATTCTGGAATGTAATTAATTAAATTACAATTACTTTGCAAATGTAATTAATTAAATTACAAATTACATTTGAAGCCATTTGTTTTTATTATTTATTTTCAAATGTTATTTATCATGCTATCAAATGAAAAGGACTTTAAGAGCCATGAAGGAAAGCATTTCATACCTATTATTGCAAAATTAATAAACTACCAAAAAATTGACCATTGCGATTACTGATAAACTTTATCTACATCAAATGTTCAAATGTATTGTCCTCTAGCCTAAACATATCAGACTCAAAAGTTTATCGATTCTCTCTACTGTGGGTGGTTACTAACTGACTGGCAAGTTAACTCGGTAATATTTGGAGTTATCTTGAATTCCCTAAATTTGTAGGCAGCTGGCATGTATCTAACTTTCATGTATAACTATTACCTGAACGTGCGAGTAAAATATTTATGAAAGCTCAGCAGATATTTTAAACACATCAACAGAACATTCATTTAATTAGAAAGGTGTCATCCTGGTTTGCCCACTTTAAATTATAGGCAAAAATAAACATAATGTGTTGTGTTGTTTTAACAATTAAAGTTTGTTTCTAATTTGTATTTAATATTTACCTGTATATCAAAATGACATATTAACAAGAATATAATAAACTGAAATTTAAAATAATTTTCATGTCAAATATTTTTTTATTTTGAGTATAATAACATTTTAAGAAAAAAAATACTGTTTCATGGGTACATTGATGACAGCTAATAAAAAGTTTATATAATCATTAAAATTTGAGACTTTGTACATGTATTTAAAAGGTTAATTATAATGCCTAAAGGCACTAATCAAGTCAAATTAGACACTAATCAAGTCTTGTTTGTCACTGACACAAAAGTAAATACATTTGTATGACAAACAACTGATTAGAAACGATATTGCTATTGGCATTTATAATAAAATTCAATAAACATATTTTTAACCGTTTATACAACAATAATTTCAAATTTAATTTATATTTCAATTATTAATTTGATATCAAGAGTTGCTCTATTAAAACATATAAAAAATGAAAAAAATGCATTAGAGAAAACAATAATTTGCACAATGTCCACATTTGAAAAGAAGAGAGAAAAAGTGCCTATTCTTGTATATTAGAAATACCAAGTCATAGACTTATAATAATATTTTTTGTAAAGAAATTATCTGAACTTTCTTGAATAGGAGGTAGCCATCCACTCTTATTGAGCATGTATATGTAATTGAATGTAATTGAAAAAGTAATTGTAATTACAACCCTTTTTGGAAGGTAATTAATTAAATTACAATTACATGTAATTCAAAGTTCTGTCAATTACACATTACTTCCAATTACATCAAAATTTGTAATTAATTACAATAAATTACAATTACACATTACAATTACCCCATCCCTGTGTGAATGTAAAGGTTTTTTGAACACTTTTTCTTTAAATAAATTATAAAAAGGTTTCACAACCTTTTGCCTGGCACACATTAGCAACATAAGTTTATTTCATTTAATTTGTTTGCATGATTATTACGCAAGATCAGTTTCCACTCTATTGGAATTGGAATAGGTTAGCCATGGTATTCTAGAGAATTAGTTTCAATATCATATTTATTTTTAACTCGTCTAAAGATAGAAAGCTGATGTCTTCTTTAATTGAATCATTCAAGAAAAAAATTTGAGATTTGACCCAATGAGAGAGAAAGATTGGATGACCGCCAACCTTAATCACCTCATTGAGCCAAATAGATTGAAATAATATGTCTTCAGGGGCTGTGGATCGGTCTTCCTTAATAGATGCCCAAATATTGAAATTTTTAAGGCACCTCCAGTATAATGCCAGAAATTTTCCTGACCAAGATCATCAAACACATCTGTAAAAAGTATTTTTCAATGAAGCCATATTATCTGGATCCAAGACTCTCTTTATCCAGGAGAGTTTAAATGCATGAATAAATGACAAGACATGGGGCATTTTTAGACCCTATCTTCATAATTTCCAATAATAGTGTTGCGTTTAATCTTATCAATTTTACCATTCCAAAGAAATTCATACAAAAATGTCCTGGATTTGTTCAACAATATGTGTTGGAGTATCAGAGAGAACAGTAAAAGGCTGCACCAAAAAATGGAAGAGCCAAAGTTTTTATTACTACAACTTTACCCAATAATGAAATGTTCCTTAATGACCAGTCACTCAGTAGTCTTTTTATTTTTTTTTTACCATTAATCAAGTAATCTACATATTTGCCCGTTTTACAAAGTGAGAGATGAAAACCTAGTAACTTAAAATTGCCCGAGTGATTCCAACTAATAGGCTTTTCTGTTTGGAGTTCCTCTCCACAGCCCCTTTTTGCCCCAATCCATACAGCTTGGGTTTTATCATAATTTGCCCTTAGACCAGAATATGTAGAAAAAAGTTCAACTTTATTCAAGGCATGATTTAATGAATGTACATCATCATCTAATATTAATGAAGAATCATCAGCATACTTACTTATCACAAACTCAGAAGTATTCATCTTTACCCCATTAATATTATGTCAAATATAATTGACGCACTAAGAAGTTCCACAGACAAAATAAATAGATAAGGAGATAGAGGATTTCATTGACGGACTCCTCTTTCGTCTGAAAGATGTCCATTATTAAATATAAAGCTTTCAGAATTATGATAAAATGTTTTAAACCAATGGATTATGGATGGACCAAATTCAAAAAATTGTAAAAACTTGATAATAAATCTCCACTGTAAAAAGTCAAAAGTTTTTTCGAAATCTAATATTATTAGTATGGCAGGGGCATCTTCTTCATCACATCTTTTAATAATGTCGCATATCAATCTTGTGTACTCCCCAATCAAACGACCTTGCATAAAGCCCATCTGCCTATCAGAATTTTTCCAATACCTTTTTAAATCGGAGTGCAATTGCAGAGGCACAAATTTTATAATCAACATTTAACAATGAAATTGGACGCAAGTTTTTCAGATAAAATTTAGAATTGCCCTCTTTTGGAAAACATGTGATGACCCCTTGCCTCTGGGAAACAGACAAACAGCCTCTTTCATATGCTTGATTAAACGATCTAATGACAAAGAATTTTAAATAAAAAAAAAATAAATAAATAAAAAAAAACAAAAAAAAAAACAAAACAAAAAAAAAACAAAAAAATAATTACTAATTCAACAGTTAAGCCATCAAGTCCTGGTGACTTACCATTTTCATATTTGTAAGGATATAAGCATTTCTTCTGGTCTTAAATTACCTTCTAAATTTTCACTTTCGTCAGGAGTAAGCTTACTAATTAAAGGGTTATTTTCATCGAAAAAAGTGTGATGTTGTTCAGTGACCTGCATGCCTTTAGTCGCATATTCATTCTCATAAGATATTTTTTGTTGTTGTAAAACTTCATCTTGACTTTTAATCTCACTACGATCATCATCTATGATAAGTTTCTGAATAGAATTTTCTGTAAAGTGTCTCTTTTCAAGATTACAGATTGAAATACTTACTACTTCTTTCCTCTTCTACATTCCATTTTGCTTTAGATCTTAAATTAATGTTCCCAAATTAATCTTTCCTTAATTTTTCGGTTTTGCTTCTACCCTTTTAATTTCCTCACTATTATCTCCTCCTCTTACCTGTTTTTCTTTAAGTCTAAATTCAAGATTGTATTCATTTTAATCTCTCTCTCTCTTTTCTTAAAGGATAAGTACAATATAGATTTGCCCCTAATAATAAGTTTGAGAGTTTTCCAGAGCAATTGTTCATCAATATTATAACTTGTTTCAAACAGATTTTCAGAGTAATCAACCTTATACTGGTTAACAGTATCATTAATACACTCTTTTACAATTTTAATACATTCCTTGTCATATAATAAGGAGATGTTAAATTTCCAGGTCCCCTTTCCTCGTTTATGTTCACTGAAATTCAGTACAATATGAACTGGGGAGTGGTTCGACCGATATGCGAGACCTATATCTGCTTCGGTAATAAATGCTTGGAAATCGGATGATGTCAGGAAATAATCTAAACGTGCTTGTTTTTGTGGGGCCTCTCCAGGAAAACCTTTTAGAATCAGAATTAAATTTTCTAAATGTATCTATCGAATCCAATTTGTCTATCATTTGATGAATCTGTTTTTGAGACCTTTCATTATTTCTATGAATATAATTTAAAGTATCTAATATATAGTCCTGTGGAACATTCCAAACCACTAACAATGACAGATGAATTCCCTAGGGATTCAATATTTTGCTGTACTTTACTAAAAAATGCTTGACTGTCATTGTTAGGGCCATAAATAACTACCAAAGTAAACATTAGAAAATATCCTGTATCATCATCTAGTTTTTAATGATATTAAATTTAAAAGAATTCTTAAAAAGTATAGCAACCCCTCTACTGTCTGTGGTATGAGAGCAAAGCATTGACTCATAACCCCATTCGGATCTTCACTAAGCTTCTAATTCATATTTGCAATGGGTGTCAACCAATAAGGTTATATCGTAATTTTTCCTGCATCTCAAAAATAAATTTTGACGCTTTACTTTATCTGATGCCACACCCCGACAGTTAATGCTACCTGTTTCTAACTTAACCATATTCTAAAAAAATAGTATAATAAGTATTTACAACATTTGGTACAATAAGCTGAACATTTAGTATGACAGGTGAGAACATACATATCAGTAATTTTGATCAAGATTTTCACCCCTATATACTCCCACTTAACCCAATCCAATTCCTTCCTTCCCATGATATAGTAAAACACCAAAAAAATATACTGAAAAAACATGAATCAAAACTGCTCAAAATCCCTTTGTTAATCATATATTTAAAAGTGTTTACCACCCTCAAATAGCTTTACTGACACCTTACATCTACCACCCCCTAGTACTAATACGATGAATAAACATGAATACCAAATAGCATGTCAAGTCAAAGACATAATATTATCGTGCTTTTCATGAAAAAAAATCCACACTAATCAATCCCTTTGATTAATGCAAATACAACTTTGAGCCGCCCCCAAAACAACTTTCCTTTAAAATTTGTCAATATAATGAACGCATCTTCGTTACGACAGATGTATTGACATATACAAATCACGTGATATCCAAAACAAACCAATCAAACATAATTTATATTAGGGGAGTCTATCGCCAGTGATTCCCACCAAACGTGTCGGAAAATGACTATTAAATCTAAGGACCCTATAGAGCTTTCCAGTTTTGATACATGTACAAATAACAATTTGATTGATATTCAGGAACGTTTGATTTAGGCATGCACCAAATTGGTCACCAATCATTGGCAAAAGCGGAGCAGGTCTATGGTAAGAGGCCGCATGAACACAGTCGGGGAAGTATTCCGGGAATTGCAGGGGGTGCCACATGTCCCTCCTTCAGCATTGTTAGCTACACGAAAGTGCCCTAGACCGGTACATAAGTTCGTGTGGGAGACAACTTCAAATTTTTTAGAATTCTTTGAATTATGATACTAAAATAATAACACAATGCCTTAAAACAATGCAATCGCCGTTATACGGTTAAACATTTTTTTGTTAGCACCAACGTTTGAATGATCGTTTATGAAGTGCCTCTATTTATGCCCGGTTGGTAAACTAAAATCTATTGTGGAGACATAACGAGCATCTATGCTGACAAATGTTCTTGTCTTCCCCAATGGAGTCGCTCATCAACACATTCGACAAAACGCTACGGAGAAGCTAGTGGGTGACATCCATATGAGATATTATTCTCCCTGAATCTCGTTTAGTCGAGAAGTATCACACAGTCGGTCCAAATAGCCGATCCATGTTGAAAATGTGATATAAGACTGTATGACGGTATTTTTTTCATAATATATTATTTTACATTTTTTCCAATGTAGTAAAATCTAAGTTTGATAAATAAAATATTTCAAAATAAAGAACCCAGTTATCAACATTGAAGTGTTAATTAAAAGTGCAAAAGAAAATATAATTTTTGCATATTTATACACCATACTTATTAATGATTATCCTGTACTCCGTAGTTGTAAAGACATCTGTACTGTTCGTCTGTCAGTTTAACAATATATTTTTTCGCTTAAATAAGCGTCTGGTAGCTAGCCGAGGATTCGGGATGCAAATTCTTGAGGATATACAATCTACAGATTATTATTTGATCAGTTAACCATTTGTCGTAAAATATAGAAATGGAAATAACATGTAAAGCTCTTTTAATGTGTTGAACATATTTATGTGTTTTATCTTTAGTCAAAGGCCACTTTTATGTAGATTGTCCCACATTATGGCCTTATTAATAGAAAGGTCGACGTGTTGAAAACACGCTTTTTGTTGTGTTCCCGATAAATGATATATTTAGGTCTAAATAAAATTCTGATATTCATCGAAAATGTGTGATACAGTGTTTTATATGCACTTCATATTCAATATAATTCGGATTAGTAGCAAGTACTTCCGTACTGGCCCGAAAACCGATTTTTGGAAACTTGCAATATCTAATTTTAGAAAATTGTGTTTAAAACTAAAGCATATGCAGAAATTAAATTCACAGTAACTTCGGTATTTAGTTATTTGATAAATGCCCATTCATGTGTAAACAGTTGTATATCCCAACTATTGGTTATATTTCTTTGCATTGATATAAGCATGTTTTGTATATAGGCATTTGTTTTTTATTATCTAATCATATGCTTAGTAATAAATACAGACGTTTTGAATATGTGATACAGTGCATGACGTTCATTCCGTATTCACACCATGAGTTCATACCCTTTATCGCATACCATTTATCGCATGGCTTACACTTTATCACATACCCTTTATCGCATGGCTAGCCCTTAATAATACCCTTTTTCGATTTTTTTTCACTTCTACTTTTTTTTTATAAAAAAATGTTTAGGGGTTAAAAATTGTTGGGGAGCAAAAAAATTTTTTTTGTTTTTTTTTGCAGGGAAAAAATTTAGGGGAGGGTAAAAAAGATTTGACATTTACCCCATTTCCTTTCTTTTTCATATTGTTTGGGGTTAAATTGTTTTGTGAGGATCAGTTTTCCTTTACATGTTAAATTTAGTCCAAAACCTCTAGTGCTTATTGCCCATTTTGAAATTTTCCTCTTCACAAAATTTCTATTACTGATTTCATTTTTTGACAGAATTTTTTGGATGAGTACTCTGCTGTTTAAATATATGATAAACTGTATAATACATGGCAAAATCTCAGAGGCCCTCGTGCTGATATTGGTAACCCGGGATGATACGGCATGTGATACGGATTTTGCCATGCATTATTCCCTATATATCAATTATGTATGTTTATAAAACATAACATATATTCGTATCTTTATTCTATTTGTCTAAAATAGATCTGTAAAAACCTGTTTTCTTTATCAGCTGTGTTCCTCTACAACACACAGTTATTGCTTCTATTTTTTAACATAAAGATAAATATGTTTTGTATCTGTATAACTATTTTTCTCGATATGACATAAACTATATTTTTAACTTGAAAAAATACACTTAAATTGTAGGCAAGTTGTAACAGTGTTATTCCTATAGGGAATTCAACGTCTCCGGAGGGCCCAAACAGGTGTGAGGCACTAAGTAGTGACGTCATCTAGTAATTAATTAGGTTAATTAGGTGTATGTGCATCATGGACCATTATTGAATTTAAAGTTGTGTGTTTCTGATTTTGTTTTCGTATGTTAATAAATCATTTGGCAACCTCCCCTTTGTATTAATGAATAATTATGTTTGTATTTCA
>MJUU01007652.1:7867-23391 GCA_002080025.1 Modiolus philippinarum
AGATTATTTATTTACAAAGTTACCCAGAGCCCCCCCCCCCCTTCCCCCTTTGGACCTTGGGTAATGTTAACTTTAGCCTACAATCTTGGTCCCTTTGCTCTAGCTGCACTATAGTGACAGGCATCTTGGATGAAGACCATGGGTGATGTTAACTTTGGTCTAAGACCTTAGCCTGCAACATAATGACAGCTATTTTGGGTGAGGATAATTGGGTAATTTCACCTATAGTCAATGATCTTTTCTGGATGACATTTCTTCTTTTTTCTAAAACCCCTTGGTTCCCCCTTTTTGGTTTACTGGGTTCACCCATGAAATTTAAACAGTTTTTTCATGTTTGTTTCAAAGTTCTGAAAGAGCAATATTGACTTTGAATGCAACTGGAGGCTCACATGAGCCAGTATCGCTCACCTGGCTACCACTTTTATTGACAGCCATCTTGATCTAAGATGAATTGTAGATATATTGTGTTCTTCATAACCATATCAAGACGTTTCGGCCATTGGCCTTCATCAGTTTCCACTATATCACACTGTCCTACATGGTGGCTTCTTCCTTTGCTAAAATATTGACAGAATATTAAATTGTTTAAATCACAAAATTTTTTTTAGATAGAACTTGAATTCCTAAAGGGTCCATATGTTTAACTGTCAATATTTTAGCAAAGGAAGAAGCGACCATGTAGGACAGTGAGATATAGTGGAAACTGATGAAGGCCAATGGCCGAAACATCTTGATATGGTTATGAAGAACACAATATATTATTGATGAAACATTCCCTGTGGAATTTATTCAAAGGATGAATTGTAGACTTACTGAATACACTGAACATTTCAGTAATTGAAACTTAACCTCTTTCGCTTAGATTTTTTTTTAGATAGAACTTGAATTCCTAAAGGGTCCCTATGTTTAACTATGTTCAATGCTGGCCGCCATCTTGGATGAGGTACAAACATAAAAAATCATAACTTTTTTTGGGGAACCCAAAAGGACTATTTTGACAAAGTTTTGTTCCCATTGGCTCAGTAGTTTCTGAGAAGATCACTGAATGCATTTCCTAAAGAGTCCTATGTTACACATGTTCCCCACTGACGGCAATCTTGGATGAGATGCGAACTGGCTGGACATATGTAGAAATTAGCTTAATACTTTTGCAATTCAAACTTAACCTCTATCTCAAATAGTTTTTGAAATGAAGGTAAAAACGTATCAAAATCACAAAAATTCAAAGAAAAAGGGGCAATAACTTCTATATGGGTCGTCACATTTTCTTCAAAATTGCAGAACAAGTAGATCTCATTATGCTGACCATTTTGTGATTTAAACTTCACCTCTATCTTCACTCATTTTCAATATATAAGACAAAAAGTAACAAAAAAACAAAAATTTTACAGAAAAGGGGCAATAACTCCAAGACAAGTTATCAGATATTCTCCAAAATTGCAAGGTGGGTAAATCTCATGCTGACAACTTTTACCCCATCAAATTTCTTATATCTACAACAATTTTCGAGTTATTTGCAAAAAACAGTAATTTACCCCTATGTTCTTCTTTTATCTATCAGTTTTAAACATCTTTGAGTTTATGGTCTTCCAAACGTTTAGATTTTATCTGCACTGATGAGACATAAGTTGTCGAAATGCGCATATGCAGAAAGTAAATTCACAGTGACTTCGGTATTACTTATTAGTAACAGCCGCCATGCTGTTTGGTCTATCGACATAAAAATCACAAACTTGAAATTACATACCCTGGTGACGATTCAATCCAAGTTTGTTAGCATTGGCAAAGTAGTTTCAGAGGAGAATATCTTTAAAAAAAAGTTAACACTGAGAGCGACAGATGCCAACAAAACTATCCATGTAATAAACGTTTAATTTGAAAGTCAAATACTGTAAAGAAGCTATGGTGGCATATTTCTGCCCCCTACTTGTCAGATAATTAAGAAGACTTGTCAGATATTTATATCAACATGTCAGATAATTATGTTGACTTGTCAGATAGTTATGTTCACTTGTCAGATAAAAAGTATTTTATTGTGTGGCCAATAGACCAGGTTACGCCAATGTGTGTCATCCAAAAGTCAACATAAATACCTGACAAGTAAACTTGATTATCTAGCAAGTTGATATAATTATCTGACAAGTCGACATAATTATCTAGCAAGTAGACAAACATCTAGCAAGCTGACATTATTATCTAGCAAGTCAGCATAGTTATCTGACAAGTAGATATGTCGACTTGTCAGATAATAATGTCGACTTCTTTGAAGATTATGTCGACTTGTCAGATAATTATGTCGACTTGCTAGATAACTATGTAGACTTGTCAGATGATAATGTCGACTTGTCAGATATTTATGTTGAGTTTTGGATGACACACATTGGTGTAAGCTGGTCTATTGGCCACATAATAATTACAGCGCTTTATCTGGCAAATGAACATAACTATCTGACAAGTCAACATAATTATCTGACATGTTGACATAAATATCTGACAAGTCTTCTTAATTATTTGACAAGTAGGGGGCAGAAATATGCCACCATAAGAAGCAAATAAAATAAATAAAATAAATCTAGTGCAAATAATGGCAAACGGAGATATTCTTACATCTGGTAGGTTACCTTAAATGGCCATAAATGTCAAATAAAAAAATCACAAGCAGGTTTTTAACTAAATTTCTTGAAATTTAACTCCTGCGAAAATTAGCCGCTTTCCAGTATTATAACTATAACTGAGAAATCATTCAAACAACACACCACAAATACAAATGTTCTTTTTTTAAATATTTCAAAAATAATACTTATATTTGTAAAAAAATAAAGTTAACATGAAAAAAATTATCAACATTAACATACTAAATAAATCAAAATACAATACACATCACAGCACTTTATAATACATTAATAAATATTAATAAATGTGTATTCTTGTTGAATATCCACAGGTGAAAAAATATAACTTAATAATGCACTATGGAACAGTAAGACCTGGTTAAACTAAATATAGTAACAAGCAATCAATACACCATATACCTAAAGTCCTGTCAATCAAAATGACCCAATCTTTTTTATTGAATTTTCACAACTATGTTCGATTATAGGAAAACTTTATTATATATCACAGGTTTTAATAAAACTAGTAAGTTTAGGTACTACCATCTTTTTCCTATATCACAGAAAAATAACCATAAATCTCTGAAAGTCCTTATAAGTCTCCCACACAGTAATTCTCAAAAAAAAATCTAATCACCCTCACACACCATACATCTCTGAAAGTCCTTCTAACCATCTCACACTATCAATCTCTTAAAAAAAAGTCCTGATAACCATCCCACACAATAAATCTCTGAAAGTCCTGATTTAACCTCCCACACCATAAATCTCTGAAAGTCCTGAAAAACCCTTCCTCAATCATTCAATCCTAATTACCCTCCAACACAATTTAACTCGATAACTCGGTACTGATTACCCTCCCACACAATATATGTCCATCAGTCCTGATTACCCTCCCATGCAATTTATATATCTCAGTTCTGTTTACACTCCCACACAATATATTTACCTCATTCTTGATTACCCTCCAACACTACCATACTAATATATCCTCAGTCATAATGACTTTTGAGCCCCCACTTTATACATTAGTATATCCCTAAGTCCTAAATACCCTCCCACACAATATACATTTGTATATCCCTAAGTTCTGATTTCCCTCCCATAAAATATATCTCTCTCAGAATTTAATGCTTCTTTAGTCCTGTTTTATCAATATCTTCCAACTTCCACACATCTTCATGTTCTATCCATTTGCTCATCTATTACATATATCTTGAGAATTTATCAGTTCTTCATATTTTCTTTCATCTTCATTTAAATCTCCCCACAATAAAACTTCTTCTCCTGAAATACATAAACTATGGGTATTACAAAGTCTCCCAACAACACAACTTCTCCTGAAGTATATTATATATGGGTGTTACAAAATCTCCCTACAACAAAACTTCTCCTGAAATACATAAATTATGGGTGTTGAAAAATTTCCCTACAAAAAAAACTTCTCCTGAAGTATATTAAATATGGGTGTTACACAATCTCCCTACAATAAAACTTCTCCTGAAATACATAAATTATGGGTGTTACAAAATCTCCCTACAATAAAACTTCTCCTGAAATACATAAAATATGGGTGTTACAAAATCTCCCTACAACAAAACTTCCCCTGAAGTATATTAAATATGGGTGTTACAAAATCTCCCTACAATAAAACTTCTCCTGAAATACATAAATTATGGGTGTTACAAAATCTCCCCACAATTAAACTTCTTCTCCTGAAATACATAAATTATGGGTGTTACAAAATCTCCCTACAATAAAACTTCTCCTGAAATACATAAATTATGGGTGTTACAAAATCTCCCCACAATAAAACTTCTTCTCCTGAAATACATAAATTATGGGTGTTACAAAGTCTCCCTACAATAAAACTTCTCCTGAAATACATAAAATATGGGTCTTGAAAAATATCCCTACAACACAACTTCTCCTGAAGTATATTAAATATGGGTGTAACAAACTCTCCCCACATCAAAACTTCTCCTGAAATGTATAAATTATGGGTGTTACAAAATCTCCCTACAATAATACATAAAATATGGGTGTTACACAATCTCCCTACAACAAAACTTCTCCTGAAATACATAAAATATGGGTGTTACAAAATATCCCTACAACAAAACTTCTCCTGAAATACATAAAATATGGGTGTTGAAAAATGTCCATACAACACAACTTCTCCTGAAGTATATTAAATACGGGTGAAGTGTATATAAATATTACAAAATCTCCCTACAATAAAACTTGAATTATGGGTGTTACAAAATCTCCCTACAATAAAACTTCTCCTGAAATACATTAAATATGGGTGTTACAAAATCTCCCTACAATAAAACTTCTGAAATACATAAAATATGGGTGTTACAAAATCTCCCTACAGCAAAACTTCTCCTGAAATATATCAAATATGGGTGTTACAAAATCTCCTCACAATAAAACGTCTTCACCTAATATACATAAAATCATGGGGTATAAAGTATAGTACTAAACATAAATCCAAGATGGCAGCTTCCATTGTAGATCTTATTTCATTATGTCCTTGCTATATAGCTGTACTTTTTGGTCCATAATTCTAACATTTTATAATGTGTTAAAAAACCTAAAGATATAAGGAACATTATATTTAAAATTAACAATTATTCATCATTTTTCATTCATTATTGAACAAAACTAAAAATGACTGTGTCATACTGTTATACAAAGTACAAAATTGAAGTGAAGAGTTTGTCTCATGTGCATTTACTCCATATGCTTTCCTTCATCCTTTATGTAACAAGTATCAGACATGCCATCATCAAACCACTTAAACATCTTAAGATGGGCAGATTTGTACCTACAAGCTGAGAAGATTTAGGTCATATTTAGTTAGAACCATATGTTCCAGGAAAAGGTTAAACCAAAGCTTCCTGGAAAGGCCAGTTCCTATTTCCAGAGAACCAGAAGTTCCCTCAGATGTAAGTAAATAATGAATCTCACGTGCAAATTGTTACAAAGTTACTAAATTGAGTTCAAGTTATTGGCATATTGTAAATACTGGAAATTTCTAATTTCTGAATGTAAAACTATGATGTAAATTTTAGTAAATCACAGAAGTGTGAAACCATTGTCACGATTGTGTTGCAATTGATTGAACTAAAGAACTTGCATTACAATGTTGAATTTCCAGTATCCTAATCTTTTACATAGGGTAGGGTAGCCAGATGGTTAAGGTACTGGACTTAACATCATCAAGCATCACCACTGTTGGTTCAAATCAAGCACGTTTCAACGTTTCATAAGGTTTCACTTAAGACTTTCACTTAAAACTTTCACTCTTTTTCCCAACAAGAGAGAGTGTTACGACCATAATTGCTATATGAGTCACTGATCTCGCCATTGGTTAAATGGTTCTTTTTTATTGTTGATTTGTTTACAGGTGAATAACTATAGTTTGTAGTGTTAAATAAATCTTACTGTACCTTTAAAAGTTACATTATAATATATTTGTTCAAAATTTTCATCAATCTTTACATGCAAAACACAACCTTTTACCTTTATAATCAAGTCTTTCATAGGCCACAATAGAATCAACATAAAACATCCATAAATGTCCGTTGTTGGAAGACGATAGACAATCTCTACATGGAACTTTTACATTGTAACCAAGACAATTTCCACTAAAATGAATAAAAATAGAAAGTTTTATGCCTAATTAACATATTGGGGTTAAATTTTCTGAGATGATGGTGTTTATAAGGCAATAAATTAAGATAGTCAACAGAAATATTGGATAAACAACTTTAATATAATTAAGAATATGATTATTATGTGATATTAATACAAAGCCACATTAATAGCCACAGAATCCATTCCATTAATGATTTTCAAGTAAATTGTATATCCTTACAAAGAAATTCTACTTTAGGTTCTGGTTTATGAGTATTAAAATTAGTATTTTATCCCAGAAAATGGGACATTTCGTAGGCATAATAATACACTATATATTTCTTCAATTACCATAATTACATAAATTCATAAGTAGCAGGAAATTGTTAGATCAAAACAGCAAAGTTAATACTGTAAAATTTAGTTGTAAGTTTTCAGTGCTAGTTATTTTGAGATAAGTGTTACATATATATATTTATGACCCCACAATATGTAAAGCTGTTACTTATCAAGGTCAATTTACATGCCAAGTATCAAGTCAATTTTTTAAGCAGTGTTAAAAAGGTGTGGTTATCTATTCTTGTATACTATTTTAAAAGTTTAAAGGGCAATAACTCCTAAAAAATTGGCCAATTATGACAAAACTAACTCTCCATTTGCAACTCATCAAGATGGACCAACACGCCAAATAGGTGTATCAAGTCAATCTCAGTGGTCTTCAAATAAATGTCTGGAAAACATTGCAAACTGATGGACAAGAGTAAAACTATATCTCCTCCACCTAGTTGTGGATAATAGATGTCTACTACACTACATGCCATATGCAAAATCATTACTGAAAGTGCAACTTCAAATGTCATCTTAAATTTGGTAGTATGTTGGTTTAGTTGTATCTGTAAGGCCATACACAAATAATGCTTATATTCTAAGGCCATTTTTCATACAAAATGATGAGCAAGGGAGAAAATTTTATTTTTATTTGCTCCAAAACATAATGAGGCATCTTTTTACATTGCTGATCATGAAACCTCACAAAAGTAATGAGGCAGGTGAAATTTCCTTTTAAATTATTGAATGAAAATGTAAAATGAGGTACCACAAAAAGTCACGAGGCCTGAGAAACTAATTAAACTTCACACATGTATGTAAACATAGAATGGTACATGTATTCAAACTTGATGTGTGGTAAATTTTGTATCTCAATGGGAGAAAACTCTTCTTTCTTTAATGCTTTGAAAATAATTTGTCTTGTACATACTTACCAGTGGACACATGCCATACTTACTAACCAACATTCACAATTGTCAGCTAGAAACAGATTTGCTGTAGCAGCAACTTCCCTGAAAAGAAAAGCACAATATTATAGAACAGTCGACATCTTCAAATTCATATATAGCATCATTCAAACAAAGTTTGGTTTGCTCTTATGACATCTGAAGCTAGTCCTGATGCAGCCCAGGAGCACACTGAAAGAAAGCTCATCATAATCTAATAATAATAATAACAAATATTTCACATCTAAATTTTTAAACAAGAGGCTCTCAAGGGTCTGTATCGATCACCCGGGCCATGGCTGACATAGACAGTCCAAATAACCTAAATAATAAAGAGCCTCATTTTCAAGCATGTTACATTGTACATGTAATAGACCTTGATGGTATTTGCCTCAAAGTTGAACTATATTTCCTGATGGCAACCAAGTTCAAATGTTAAACTAAGTGTCCTGTTGTTGGCCATCTTTGGATGGGATGCAGACTTACCAGGCACGTTTTTCAAAAGGGGCCAACTAAGGACTATAGTGTTCCAATTGGCATAGTAGTTTCAGAGGAAAAAATCTTTGAATATGTATTCGCATAGGGTACAATGTTAAACTAAATTCCCCGCTGGTGGCCATCTTGAATGAAGTGTGGACTTGCCAAATATATTTTTAAAGGGGACCAACCAAGACTATTGTGACCAAGTTTGGATAAAATTGGCAATGTTTTTTTCAGAGGAGAAGGTCTTTGAATGCTTTTCCATTGGGTCTAATGTTAAACTATGTTCCCTGCTGGAAGCCATCTTGGATGTGATGTGGTCTTAACGGACACATTATTCAAAGGGCCAACTAAAGACTATTGTCACCAAGGTTGCTTCAAATTGGCCTAATAGTTTTTCAGAATGAGACCTTAGAAAATGCTTTCCCATAGAGTCCCATGGTAAACTAAGTTCCTGCTTGCACCATCTTGGATGAGGTCAGAGAACCTGACCATGTTCAATAAAATCAGAAAACGCACCAAAGGTGAAAAAGCCGAGTTGCGAACATTTGTTATTTTCATAAGTACATCATCGGATAGGCAAATAGTTGCATATAAGCATATAAATACTTTTATTTCAATCAGAGATTTATAATGGAACTTTTGAGGAAGTTTGACTTTGTCCTAACTTGACTAAAAATTTGGCAGAGGTTATAATCTAGGTGATACATACTGCTGATAACTGCATGAAGTCAAAACATTCCAAGTCCCTTTTCAAAAAAAAAAAACTTTGGGCAAGAGTTCCCCTTAAAATTTAGTTTTTTATTGTTGCTGAAATTGCATAAGTATGTATCAGAATGCCTATTTTTCTAAAAATTTCCGTTTCTAGGTTGGTATACATGGCAACCAAAAGCTCCACTATCCATTGCAACTCATTTCAGACCACCTCTCAAAAAAAATTGGGACAGGGGTTCCCCTAATAATCCAGGTTACATAACATATTGCTGAAATCAAAACATTCCAAGCCCCCTTTCAAAAAAAAAGAATGGCAGGGGTTCCCCTTATAATCTAGTTTATACATATTTCTGCAATTGTGAAGAAATATATGAAGCAGAATTTTTTTTCAAAGATTCAGTGTTCTGGTTTGGTTTCCATGGTAACTGAAAGCTCCACTATCCATTACAATCCATTTCAGACCACCATTCAAAAAAAAATTTGGGCAGGGGTTCCCCTTATAATCAAGTTTATACATATTGCTGAAATCAAAACATTCCAAGTTCCCCTTTCAAAATAAAAATTTGGCAGGGGTTCCGGATCCCCTTATAATCTAGTTTACACATGTTTCTAAAATTGTGAAGAAAAATATGTAGCACAATACTGTTTTTCTCAGATTCAGTGTTCTGGTTTGGTTTCCATGGCAACTGAAAGCTCCACTATCTATTAAAACCCATTTCAGACCACCATTCAAAAAAAAAACTGGGCAGGGGTTCCCCTTATAATCTAGGTTATATGTATTGCTGAAATCAAAACATTCCGAGCCCCACCTTTTTTCATAAAAAAAATTGGCAGGGGTTCCTCTTGTAATCTCATTTATAATGCTACAGAAAATATGTAGCAGAACACTTATTTATTTAAAGATTCAGTGTTCTGGTTTGTTTCCATGGTAACTGAAAGCTCCACTATCCATTACAACCCATTTCAGACCACCATTTAAAAAAAAATTGAGCAGGGGTTCCCCTTATAATTCAGGTAATACGTATAGCTGAAATCAATGATTTACAAAAAAATCAGAATACACAAGTGTATTTTTTTCATCTAAGATGTTATTTCTACTGGACATTGCAAAGGAATATTGAATACTTCATAACATTAAATTAATTACCTCCCTTAATTTATTACCTCCCTTTTTTTTAATTTTGACTTTTCAATATATCATTTTTTTATGTTTTTATCATCCAAAAAAAGTGTGTTGGTGAATATAATTAGAACTTGGAAATGAATTTACATCTTAAAGCAATATAAAAAAATACTTTTGTATGAACAATAAAACTTTTTTTAGTTAATAATACCAAACCTGTGATTTTAGGCTTTATTGAAAAGTTTAATTTTTGTTACATTTTTTGAAGTTGTGACCTTGACCTTTGTCGCACCAACCTCAAAATCTATAGGGTTCCTCCTCTGATCATAACTCATGTCTATGCCAAGTTTCATTTGGATGTGTATTGTGGTTTTGGAGATATTGTGTGGAAACGGATAAGTCAAATTTTTGTTCTATTTTTAGAAGTTGTGACCTTGACCTTTGTCCGACAAACCTCAAATTCAATACGGATCTTCCTCTAATCATAACTCATGTCTGTGCAAAGTTTCATTTGGATATGATATGTGGTTCTCAAGATACTTGACGTCCGGACGCCCAGACGCCCGGACGCCCAGACACCATTCATCAAATTATAAGCGAGTTCGACTGCAATTTGAATTTACCCCTATATTCTATTTTTAGTAACTGTGGCAGTGTTATTTGACCTAGGACCCGTAAATTTGAAACTAGATTCCCTAGTGATGATTCAGTTGAAGTTTGGTTTCATTCGGCCTAGAGGTTTCAGAGGAGAAGATTTTTGAAAGTAAGCTAATGATGGACGGACAGACAACGGACAGATGATGGATGCCAAGTGAAGGCAAAAGCTCTCCCTAGCATAGCCAGGTGAGCTTAAAACGCTTAAGTATCTACAACCTCAAAATGTTTTGCTGTATAAAAATGAAGCAGATCATCATGTATCTTGTTAACTTTTTAACTTATGTTTGATTCTTAAGTAACAACTTTCTAGTTCAGAAAACTTTAAAGTAACATACTTTGAGGATGTATAATGTATAAATATTACATATGTTAATTTGGAGTTCTTCCCCTGCTGCATATTCAATTAAAGATTTTGTTTTATAAATTGTTTCCAGTTTACTTGCATATTCTTATTACATCCTGTAGTACCTTGTGTTACTTGCTTATAGTGTCAGAAGTTTTATTATGTGTACCATAATCAATTATGTTGTAAATATATTTTGATTTTTCTACTTTTTATGGGAACCATGATTGGTTAATAGAGTATCTTACAGTACGGTAATAATATTCGAAGTGAGTATCATAGTCTATGGCATTTAATTTTGGATGAGAATAAATTGAGCTCATAATTTCTTCTATCAGAAATTGTATCAATAGATGATATTAATTTGAAATATGAAGCCCAAAACAGTGATGTTTTATGAGCTAAGCTTGCCAGATTTCGAGGTGCGGGCTTCTTATATTGCCACTTTATAATCACGTTGATACAGTTTCTGACACTATGTTCTTTATACGTCTGTGATACAAGATCTTTACAAAATATTCTTGTAATTGAGGCCTTATACTTTAAGGCCGGGCCCAACTACTTTAGGGTGATGATTTTTTCGTATTTATCTAGATCAGTGATTTTTCATATTTATCTTGGTTTAGGCTATGGTTAAATTTTTGGTTAGAGATAAGATCAGCATTGGTGTTATAGGGTTAGATTTAGAATAGTCAGAAGATTAGCCTAATAGAAATATAATAGGTTCTGAGATCTACATGGTTCTGGAGATTTGCCCTTGAAACTCTGAAATTCTGTGAAACGTGGCAGGGTATCATGTAATGCACCATTACCTTTTACTTTCAAGTTTTGTTTTATTTTTATTTGGATTAGGACCAATTTTGGTGATTTACAATGTACCATTTAACTTACCATTTTATTTTTTCATAAAACATAACCACTTCGCAACATTTATTATGTTCTTACGATTAGGATAGGGAACTCTAAAGAAATTGCTACATTCAGTCACAGGAACTTGCTCCTGGCCTATATAGAAAAAAAAGCATTTGATGAATCAATTAACTTGTGTGCTAACAATCCTTAAACACGAGCTGTTTCGCTCACCTGGCCCTTGATTAACATAGACATGTTATGTTAAAGAGCCCATAGTTAAACTATAGTTCTAATATGCCAAAGTAGTTTAAGGGGAAAAGACCTCTGTTAGTGTCCAATGTTAAACTATGTTCCCTGCTGGCAGCCATCTTCGATATAGTGCAAACCTGAAAAAACACTTTTTTTGCAGGGGACCATCCATTATTGTGGCCAAGTTTTGTTCCAATTGGCACAGTAATTTCAGAGGAGAAGATCTTTGAATGTATTATCCCATAGGGTCCAATGTTAAAACTATGTTCCCGCTGGCGGCCATGTTGGATATAGCACGAACCTGGAAAACATCTTTTTTGCAGGAGACCACATTATTACTATTGTCGCTAAGTTTGGTTCCAATTGGCCCAGTAGTTCTAGAGGAGAAGAAAAGTTTATGCCAGAGATGGCAAAAGCTTGACCTGGCATTAGACAGGTGAGCTAACAAGGATTGTCAGCAAAGCTTGGATAAAAATTCTATCCAAGGATTGTCCCAGGATTGTTCTATATATTTCTATGAATTAGATGTGACAGTGATGATTTTATATTTAAACTAAAGAATGTGTCTGTGTGACACGGATGCCCCCCCTCCAATAAATTTATCGCTACAATTAACCCAAGACAATCAATCATAAAAAAAGTTCCCTGACACTGAATTGTGAGGAAAAAATGCAAAATTTAAACAAAGTCATTCAACCATAAAATGTGGGTCATGGACACCCAATTTTTGTTGAAATGGGCAGAACTCTTTAAAATGATTCTTTCAGTGAATATCATGATGCTACAATGCATAGTAGTTGAGAAATAGACTTAAATTTCAAATTTAACAATAGTTACTGAAGCATAAAATGTAGGTCAAAGTCACCTAATTGTCAGTGATTTGGGTAGTACTCATTAAGGCAATAAATTTGATGAACATCATCATTGTTTTATGATGTGTAGTTGTTGAGAAATGGACTTGAACACAAAACTTAACCAAAGTACCTGCAGTGTAAAATGTTGGTCAAAGTCACCTAATTGTCAATGATTTTGGTAGTACTCATCAAGGCAATTAATTTGATGAAAAATCATTGTTTCATGATGTGTAGTTGTTGAGAAATGGACTTGAACACAAAACTTAACCAAAGTACCTGCAGTGTAAAATGTAGGTCAAAGTCACCTAATTGTCAATGATTTTGGTAGTACTCATCAAGGCAATTAATTTGATGAAAAATCATTTTCTTATAATGTGTAGTTGTTGAGAAATGGACTTTTACGCAAAACTTACCAAAGTCACTGAAACGTAAAATGTAGGTCAAAGTCACTTAATTGTCAATGAATTGGGTAGTAACCATCAAGTCAATTAATTTGATGAAACATCATTGTCTTACAATGTGTAGTTGTTGACAGAAATGGACTTTAGCACAAAACTTAACCAAAGTAACTGAAGCATAAAATGTAGGTCAAAGTCACCTAATTGTCATTGATTTTGGTAGATTAATTTGATGGAACACATCATTGTCTTATAATGTGTAGTTGTTGAGAAATGGACTTTAACACAAAACTGAACCAAAGTCAATGAAGCATAAAATTTAGGTCAAAGTCACCTAACTGTCAAGGACTTGGGTAGTAATCATCAAGGCAATTAATTTGATGGAACACCATTGTCTTATAATGTGTAGTTGTTGAGAAATGGACTAAACACAAAACTTAACCAAAGTCACTGAAGCGTAAAATGTAGGTCAAAGTCACCTAATTGTCAATGATTTTGGTAGCACTCATCAAGAACATTAATTTGATGAAACATCATTGTCTTAAAATGTGTAGTTGTTGAGAAATGGACTTTAACGCAAAACTTAACCAAAGTCACTGAAGCATAAAATGCAGGTCAAAGTCACCTAAATGTCAATGATTTGGGTATTACTCATCAAGGCAATTAATTTGATGAAACATCATTGACCTATAATGTTTAGTTTTTGGAAATGGACTTTAACACAAAACTTAACCAAAGTCACTCAAGCATGAAATATAGGTCAAATAGTCAAACTACCTACAAGTAGTAGACTCTAGTACTATCAAATATCTACCAACTGGCCTACTAATATTGTTCTACCTCTTATAGTTTCTGACAAATGTACTTAAAATGCAAAACTCAAGTGAATGTATTGATGTACGGAAGGACGTACAAGGCTAACACTATATGCACCTTCCACATTCGTGGGCAGGGCATAAAAATATTCAAAATGATTTTATTAATATTATATTGAACTTTTTAAGTTATATTTTGAAATTGTGAAAATTAGAGAATTTTTAGGTATTCTTTGAACTTTGTTTATTAATACCTGGAGCTTGCAACAGGTTTGAATTGATAAATTGTTCATGAATGACAACAGAAACATAAATGTCTCTGATGACATGGCAAATAAATTCCATTTTAAAAACTGATGACAAACAACTATGATTCTTTTTGAAATGGTTAAGTTGCCATAAAAGGGCTGCTGGACTTTGACTTAACATATGTTGTTGAATGCATCTGCTATAGTTTTTCGGAATCTGTCCAACCACATTTTCTCATCCAGGTACATTCAATTTGGTATAGCGTCTGATACAACACCTTTTATATTTTGTCTTTGCCAGGTAGGACTAAATGGGGACATACATTGTTATGTGTTTATAATTTATAGTGCTGATTTACTAAAGTATTTACATTTTCTTTCATCCAATAAAATATTTTAACATTGATGTATTTTTATATTCTACCTTTTATTACTGTGATATTAGGAAAAGTTAAATATTTGCAGCTTCAGTGTATTTATAGCTGAAGGCCTTAAACAACATGAATTGCAATCATAATTTGAAACTGTTGCATCAAATTTATCGCACATGATAGATTCTGAACAAGACCCAAGCAGTCATAATCCCAAACAATTACAAACAATGGAAGCCATATCTGTTATAAATATGACAAAAAATATATCAATATATTTCAAAATCATTTATTTTGTTTCACAAGTTTACTTTTTCAAAGATCAGAATATGATGATTATCAAATAGTAGATATCTTCAGTTGCTGACAGCTACATAGTGGGGAAAAATCCAAAAATACTTGGATAAAATTTTTATCCAAGGATTGCTAACAATCCTTGTGTTCAAAGATTGTTGTGCATACAACTACAAGCTAATTGATCCCATTTGATTACTTTAAAATATTAATGTGTTGTTTTCTCTGATATTAATATTTGATACATGTAGTCAACAAATCCTTTATACCCCCCGCAAACAAAGTTTGGGGGTATATAGGAATCACCCTATCTGTCTGTCTGTCTGTCCCTCCGCCCGCCTGTCCACACTTCTTGTAAGCGCAACTCCTCTTAAACCACTTGAAGGATTTTGATGAAACTTTACACAAAGCAAGGACACTATATGGAGATGTGCATGAAGGAATATGATTATTGTCCGAATCCAGGAAGGGGGATAATTCTACTTTGACTTTTCATTGATTCCCTATGAATGGGTTACCTCGTAAGCGCAACTCCTCTTATCCCACTTGAAGGATTTTGATGAAACTTTAGACAAAGGAAGAACACTATATGTAG
>MJUU01007655.1:6987-24663 GCA_002080025.1 Modiolus philippinarum
GATCTTAGAGTTATGTGTACAGGGATATCTAGCGGTCAGGTAGGATCTTAGAGTTTTGTGCACAGGGTTATCTAGCTGTCAGGTAGGATCTTAGAGTTATGTGTACAGGGATATCTAACTGTTAGGTAGGATCTTAGAGTTATGTGTACAGGGATATCTAGCAGTCAGGTAGGATCTTAGAGTTATGTGTACAGGGATATCTAGCGGTCAGGTAGGATCTTAGAGTTTTGTGCACAGGGTTATCTAGCTGTCAGGTAGGGTCAACTTACTTGATAGTTCATATTCACTTTCCAGGCTAAAAACAAGATATTCAGTTGAGTCTTGCAGAGTGTCAAATTGGGATCTGTAAAAAGGCCTTTTTTGGCAGCGTGGTTCGTGAAAAATACTGTTGCAAATAGGCATGACATAGGATTTCACATGTTTCTACACTTGATTTTACAAATTGATCTGGTGAAGGGGAGTCCTTCAGTGACCAATACATACATGTGATCTTCCGATGGGAGCATGGAAATCTCCCGGATTTTCAAGGGCTTCTTTAAGCTCCAGGAATTCCAGAAATATCTCCCGGAAATTCGGCTTCCAGCCAAAATAAGAAAATGTGTACAAATCGCCATTCAAGAGTATTCTCCAAGTGATATAATTACCCTATAGACACATGACTGCTCATAATCTTTGTCACTGTAATCTAATTGTCCAAACTGACACTTTAATTACACCTGTAATGCTAATTAAAGGATTAGGTCTGTTGTAAACAAACGCCATCGGTGATTTGTTTACCTGTGTTCCCGGGCATGGTATCACTAATTACCGGTCAATCAGAGATAACCTGCTTACCTGTATGGCAATTAACTATCAGTTATTTAAAATTATTAATTCTTTTAACATTAAAATCTTTCTTTCAGCAAATTTTTCATAATTAACAGGTCAAACTTTCTCTTTGAATACATCAGATCACGTTTCTTTTAAAGTTGGGTTATTTCCCCCTTAAAAATTGTCTTTTAGTTTCCATGATTTTTTTTAGAATTGAAATTTTACTGATATTTGCTTTATCAATATAACAGAAATTTTTATTTTACCACTATTTTAGCAAAAAAAGTGTTTGTAAACAATATTTGTTTACTATTTTGCAAAATAATTTCTTAAAAATTACAAATTATTTAATAGAAAGTAAAACAAAGATATAGGTATTCAAAATGCTGTATAATTGATTGCTTACAAAAGCTTTCTTACTTGCAAGTAAATGAGTTCATAATGCAGATATAGATAAATAATTCTCTAGGAATTGAACATCAAAGTAGTATAAAACATGTTAAAAGGAACCCATCATTATCACTTTTGGCCTAAATCTTAATCTGGAACAATGATATGCATTAAAAAAAAAAAACAATTAAATAAAAATTATAAATCATAAAAGTAAAATCTTCATAGTACAAATTGCCCTGCAAAACTTATACGCAAAAGTGACTAACGGTCTCAAAATCTTAGCTTAATCCCTGACAGTATTTATATTATATGTTGAAAATATGGCGATAAAAAATCTCCCTGATTTAACCTGAAAAAATGGCTAATCTCCCTGAAAATCAAGGCTATCTCCTGCATTGTCTCTAGAGACCTATCACATGTATGCCAATAAATGTGAATATTGTCATTATAATTTTAATCAATTTCTCTATTTATTCCATTAAAAAAAATATTAAAAAGATTTTGCTGTCTTATTTTAGAATTAGGTGCCAATAAGAAAATAGTCTCCCTTGTTTTATTGATGTAAATGATATTACATGTATATGTCTGTTTTAGTAGTACTATAAAGACATTCTGTGTTTTGCTTTGCTAACAGTATCGGTATTTTCTGCCATAAGCTTTACATGCACCATGCAAAAAGTCTCCTGCATTTTAAAATATGTTTTTATACGCCCGTCTAATGACGGACGTATTATGGTATACCGATGTCCGATTGTCTGTCTGTCCGTCCGTCCGTCCGTCTGTCTGTCTGTCTGTCCGTCTGTCCGTCCGTTTCATATGTCGCGCTCTAACTTGACAACTCTTTGGCCAATTCACTTCAAACTTTATAGAGGTATTGGATATGATGGCCTCACGATCTGTATACTTTTTCGTGAAATTTTGATTTTTCTTGCAAGAGTTATGGGACTTTATTTGTCAATTTTAAGGCAATTTTTTACATGTCGCACTCTAACTTGACAACCCTTTGGCCAATTGAATTCAAACTTTGTAGAGGTATTGGATATGATGGCCTCACGATCTGTATACTTTTTCATGAAATTTCCATTTTTCTTGCAAGAGTTATGGGACTTTATTCGTCAATTTTAAGGCAATTTTTACATGTCGCGCTCTAACTTGACAACCCTTCGGCCAATTCAGTTCAAACTTTGTAGTGATATTGGATATGATGGCCTCTTGATCTGTATACTTTTTCGTGAAATTTCGATTTTTCTTGCAAGAGTTATGGGACTTTATTTGTTAATTTTAAGGCAATTTTTTACACGTCACGCTCTAATTTGACAACCCTTTGGCCAATTCTCTTCAAACTTTGTAGAGGTATTGGATGTAATGACCTCACAATCTGTGTACTTTTTCATGAAATTTGGATTTTTCTTGCATGAGTTATGGGACTTTGTTTTCAATTTTAAGGCAATTTTTTACATGTTGCGCTCTAACTGATAAGTACTTTGATCAGCTCACTTTAAACTTTGCAGATTAATTTCTTAAAGAGAAATATAGCTTAATTAGGCAGTTACAGATGCTTCTGAATTGAGAACCCCTTACCTTAATCCCTCGAAGTTTTGAAGGGTGGCGACGGGCGTATCATGCGACTTGGCACAGCTGTTTATTATCTTTGCATTATCAATGATTTCATGAAATATTTCCATATTTTTCATATTGGACCATTCCAAGAAGAAATCATCTCTAGATTGTTCTTTCATTTGTCAGTATTATAAATATGATGTTATTTTATATCTTGGTTTGCTGATTATTTCCATATTTTTCTATTGTAGACCATACCATGAAGAGATTGTCTCCCTTGTTTCGCTGATGTTAGACACAGGTTTACCCTGTTTTCGTGGACAGACAATCAAACAGTTGAAATACAGACTACAAATAGACAAGAGTGATCATGAAGCTGCACAATACCTTGTAGGCATTATAAAGAAATGTTATCTAAGTTTCCGATCCAAGTCTTATGACATGATACAATGGGTGCAAAACCAAATTCCATATTAAGAGGACAACGATTGACATTTAGATGTCCATCTTAATTTAAAATCCATATTGATACAGGCTGTGATTCACATATATACATGTACATGTAGATGTTTAATAAGGTGGGTTACTCCTTGGCATCAGAATTTCAAAAATTTTAAATAATGTTCAATCTAGAAGAAAATTGGTTTTGTAAAAATATTGATAGGTCAGTGTGCTTGAAATATGATACTAGCTTTCAAACATTTCACAGAAACCTGACCTCTCTAGATTTTTCATCAATATTGTATGAAGAGAAATGAACCATTGGAAGTATAAAATGTACTGAAAGAAGTTTGCAAGTTTTGTTAAAATCTGGAAAAAGTAGGATAGTGTGTAAAAATTTATAATGTATTTCTGTGGATATTATCAGATGTTCCAAAATCTGAGGAGTTACCACCTTAAACTGTCAATTATTTTTGTTTTTATATTTTGTTGACACTTATAATATTCAAATAGCAAAGTCTTTAATAACTAACATCAGGCGATATCTGTCTCATCTCCCCACTGTATCCTAACATTTCCCAATATATTTATGTGTTCTACATTTACAATGCTCCATCGTTATACCACCCCTCTGTAACGGCGGTCCCTCAACTTATCGCCAACCATTTTCAAGTTACATTTTTCAATAAGTTGTATAGTTTCTATTTAAATTATTCCCTCGATATATCGCCACCCTCACTTATCGCCAAAATTTTCTCTGGTCCCAAAGGTGCTGATATTACTAGGGTGCACTGTATTTAGATTGAATTTACTTCCTATTCTATGGTTCAAACATTATTCCATTACTGTTTCAGTGTACATGTACAATGTTCCTTTATTCAACTTCCATTGACGTTTTGATTTCATGTTAAAAAAAAACAAGATTACATGTATATCATAATTTGTGTTGACTGCAAATATGATAAAAGAAGTGTTGGTTTTATCCTGAACATACTCTTATGGTTTCATCATATACTGTAAATGTGGTAATTTTCTTGAAGAGTGGTACATGAACCTTTTGTGTAATTATAATATTTGCGGATCTTCTAAATTTGATTGTAAAATGTTTTTTTATTAAAAGTATTTCCACATTAAATTTTAAACACCAAATAAGCAAAAACTATTCCCCACAAAAATTTCCATGTCTACAATACATACAGTATACATGTACATTATACAAACGAATGTGTAGCAAAATTTACCTTACATCTCAATGTGATAAGTTTGTTGTGTTTATTGATTAATGTGCAATATAAATTCTCTATTCTCTGTATGTGAAGAGCAATGTTATTATTGTTTATTATTTATTTTAGCATCAAATTAGTTATATGAACAAATCTATTATTAAACCAAAAATGGCCATTTTACAATGTAGTATGATAATTCATGTAGTTCATGTATTATGATTTTAATAAAAGTAAAAAGAACAAATTTGGTCTAATATTGTGTTTGTCTCACCTTTGCTATACCTGCTTTTGCCCTCTTTTACGTATCATTACTCCATAGTTAATTAAAGAACCTTAGTCAGCAAGCTCACATACCCCACACCCCACATATCAGAAAATCCTGCATTATTGAACTCCAAAAGTATCCTATTAGCAATATTATACATAACAAGAGACTCTCAAGTGCCTGTATCGCTCACCAGTGCCATGGCTGACACAATAAGTCAAAATAATCCAAATGTTTAAGGGTCTCAATTTCAAGTTTGTTCATAAACATTGATGTTATATGATCCAAAATTAAACTATGTTTCCCATTTGCAGCTATTTTTGATGGGGCGTAGACCAACTGTCACCTTCTTGAAGAAGACCATCTAAGCATTATTGTGCCTCACTTTGGTTCCAATTGGCCTAGTATTTTCAGAGGAGATCTTTGAATGATTTCCCATGGGGTCCAAGGTTAAACAATTTTCACCACTGACTGCCATCTTGGATGATTTGCGGACATGCTTGACACATTTTTTGAAGGGGACCAAGTAAGGACCATTGTGATCAACTATTGTTCCAATTGGCCATATACTTTCAGAGGAGAAGATCTTTTGAGTATGTTTCCCTGTAGGGTCCAATGTTAAAACCATGTTCCTCACTGGCGGCCATCTTGAATATGATGTGGACTTGCCGAACAAATTTTTTAAAAGGGGCTAAGGACCATTGTGACTAAGTGTGCTTCCAATAAGCCCAGTATGTTCAAAGGAGATTTTTGCAATATTGTCCAATTTTCAACAAAGTTCCCCACTGGCGGCCATCTCGGACTTGCCGGAGACAATTTTTAGAGGGCACAACCCGAGGACTATAGTGACCAAGTTTGGTTCCAATTGCTGGACACATTTTTTGAAGGGGACCAAGTAAGGACCATTGTGATCAACTATTATTCCAATTGGCCATATACTTTCAGAGGAGAAGATCTTTTGAGTATGTTTCCCTGTAGGGTCCAATGGTAAAACCATGTTCCTCACTGGCGGCCATCTTGAATATGATGTGGACTTGCCGAACAAATTTTTTAAAAGGGGCTAAGGACCATTATGACTAAGTGTGCTTCCAATAAGCCCAGTATTTTCAAAGGAGATTTTTGCATTATTGTCCAATTTTCAACAAAGTTCCCCACTGGCGGCCATCTCGGACTTGCCGGAGACCATTTTTAGAGGGCACAACCCAAGGACTATAGTGACCAAGTTTGGTTCCAATTCCGCAGTGGTTTCAGAGAAGATCTTTGAATGTTTTCCCATAGGGTCCAATGTTAAAACTGTGTTCCCCGCTGGCAGCCATCTTGGATATGATACAGACTTGCCAGACATTTTTTTTAAAGGGGCCACCTATAAGGACCATTGTGACCAAGTTTGGTACCAATTGGCCCAGTAGTTTCAGAGATCTTGGAATATAGGGTCCATATTTCGACAAAGATCTAATTGGTGGCCATCTTGAATGACGTGTTGACTTGCCGGACACTTTTTTAAAGGGGTCCACCTAAGGACTATTGTGACCAAGTTTGGTTCCAATTGGCCAAGCGGTTTCAGAGAAGAAGATGTTTGAATGAAAAGTGTACAACTGACAGAACCAAGACACAGTCATGGCAAAAGCTCACCATGGGCTATGAAGACAAGATACTACTACTAGAGTACTTAGGAAAGATATTTGAATCATAGGCAGACATTTACCAATGAAGGACACAATATACATTTATATGCAAAAATTATTACAATGTGAAATAAGTAAAGATTATGAAAGTATTTTTGCAAAAAATTGTAAAAAATTGTACAAAAATACTTTTTTTAGTCCCCTACCGGCGATAGCCGAAGGGGACTTTAGGTTTGCACTCCGTCCGTCCGTCAGTCCCGCATCAGTTTTCCGCATTTTTTTTCTAAACCAATGCAGGTATTGATCTAATATTTGGTATGTGAGTCTACCTCATTGAGTTACAGAACATGTTCAAGTTTGCTTTCGGTCCACTGATTTTTGACAGAGTTATGGGCCTTTGACTTAGAAAATTTTAATAAAATATCAGGTTTCCGCATTTTTTTTCAACACCATTGCAGATATTGATCTAATATTTGGTATGTGAGTCTACCTCAATGAGTTACAGAACAAGTTTAAGTTTGGTTCCAGTCCACTGATTTTTGACAGAGTTATGGGCCTTTGACAAATATCAGTTTTCCGCACTTTTTTTCTACACCATAGTTACAGAACAAAATTAAGTTTGGTTCTGGTCCACTGATTTTTGACATAGCTATGGGCCTTTGACTAAGAAAATTTTGGTAAAACATCAGTTTTCCAAAATTTTTTTCTAAACCATTGCAGGTATCGATTTAATATTTGGTATGCGAGTCTACCTCAATGAGTTACAGAACAAGATTAAGTTTGGTTCCAGTCCACGGATTTTTGACAGAGTTGTGGGCCTTTGACTCAGGAAACTTTTTTACTATTTTTGCTGGTGTAACAAAGCCTTGTTTTCTGGTAGGGGACTTGGTATTGCCTTGCAATACGATCCACAATTGTTGTTCTAGATTATGTAACAAATAATTGTTTTTAATAAAGTGATAGCAGATGTTAAATTTTCCCGACTTTTTTGGCGGCCATTTTGAAAATGGCATTCAACGAACAATTTTTAACATCGCTTTTGAAATTGCGACATCAATACTTATTTGGAAACCAAATTTCATTGAAATCGGACAACATTGATTTTTCCCGCCTTTCTTGGCGGCCATTTTGAAAATGGCGGTCAACAAACAATTTTCAACACTGGTTTTGAAGTCGCAACATCAATATCTATTTGGAAACCAAATCTTATTGAATTTGAACAAAGTTGAATTTTCCCGCCTTTTTTGGCGACCATTTTGAAAATGTTTCAGGGTGGGTAGATCTTGATATGCTGAACATTTTTGCATATTGAAGTTGACCTCTATCTGCTATAGTTTCTTTGATAAAAAATAAAAAATATTACAATTTTGAAAAATTTCTGGAAAAAGGGCAATAACTCCAAAACTGGTAATCAGATTTTCTTCAAACTGCAGGGTGGGGGGGGGGGTTAGATCTTTCCATGCTGATCACTTTTACTCCATGTCAGATTTTTGATATCTGTAACGGTTTTGGAGTTATTTGCCAAAAACAGCAATTTACCCCTATGTGCTATTTTTAGTAACGGCAGCCATGTTGTTTGGTCCTCGGACTCATCGGATACAATTTTGAAAGAGGATACCCTGGTGATATGATTCAGGCCAAGTTTGGTTAAAATTGGTTCAGTGGTTTTAGAGCAGAAGATTTTTGAAAAAGTTTACGACGGATGGACGGACGGACGAAGGATGCCAAGTGATGGCAATAGCTCACATGACCCTTCGGGTCAGGTGAGCTAAAAATGATATATATTTTCCGTTTAGGTTCACAGGTAAAACAGGCTCAAATGACTGTATTCTTTTTGGCTCAAATGTGGATTTCATTTGGCTCATACGTTGATTTATAATGGCTCAAATGATGCGTTGATTGGCTCAAATGTCGTGCAATGAAAGGAAGAACTCTATATGGAGATGTGCATGAATGAATCTAACAATTCTCCAAAAACCAGAAAGGGGAGATAATTTGACTTTATTGATTCCATCAGCAGATTATCTCACAAGCAGAACTCTTCTTTAATCTCTTTATAGGGCCTGTAAGTCTTGTACAATATTGGAACTTACGGGATCAAAAATTGTACCCTGAAGTTACATTTTAAACAAAGATTCATGACCTTTCAAGCAAAAGCTTGAACGTCATAATCCTCAGACGTCATGTTTTGGTGGGAAACATTTTCAAATTGCTAGTTTATTGTTGATTCTCATTAGTCACATGACTAGACTTAGACCCTATAGGATTTTGAAGAAGCTAAACAAAGGAAGGACACTATATCGAGATGTGAATTCTGCAGCCCTTTTCACAAAATATCTTACGATAAAAATTAGTCGTAAGTCTTTAATATTTCATATTGACTTACGATCATAATTTGTCATAAGATTTTTGTGAAAAGGACTCCAGGAATATAAATACTGTCTGATACTAGGAAGGGGAGATAATTTTGACTTCTACAAAAGTCATTGATACTTGGACTATTTTTCAAGTTCTAAGAGTAGAACTTAACATTTATTTTTGCATCAATCAAAGAGTAAATTATGTCAAAATTAATTCTGTCCTTTCTTTATTTACTAATGCACTTTTCAATTGTCAACTGGGCGCAGGGGTTTTATTCCTGTTTTGTGGAAATTTCATTTATACTGGTCAATGAAAGTCTTAATCATGTCTTGGAATTTTAAATTCTCATAAGCAATATAATGACACCGAGAAGGAAGTATATTGTATGCTTTTCCAACAATCTGGGCTCTATTTTACAGACTAAAATGGTTGACTATGTGACCAAATATAGCAAATAGCAACTAAAAGGTAAACATAGTTGAAGCGTTTTCAGTGCTGATTTCTTCTATTCTGTTGAAGTGCAGACAGCACTATTTCTCAAAAGCTCAATCTGTTGCCTTTCTTGAAAAGATAGGAGACAGTTAATTCAAATGATGATATCCAAAACCAGATTGATAAACTATACAGGATCAAAGACGAGACAATTGAAAATATTTCAAATCAGTACCTAGTCCGTTTACAACAACAGTCAAATCCATGCCAGGATCAGTACTACATGTACTTGATTCAAATGTCTTGATCTATTTTTGGTTATCTTCATTCTGACTGTCCAACTTCTTGCTTGTAAAGTAAATCCACAGTCTGAGCTCCTGAGAAATCAAACTGAATGGACAGGGAGTATCATCTCGAGGATGCTTACATTGCATTTGTTGACCATTTCAAATTCAGAAAAAGATCTCTGGCCACCACATATTTCTGCATAGCAACCAAAAATATCAATTGGCGACCCAATTTTTTTTTTTTTTTAAATAATGGCCAACTGGCAACCTGAATTACCCCTTTTTTTATCTTTTAAATTCAGATGTTTTCTTATTTTTGTTTTTATTTTGACTTTGCCCAATTCAGGTGGTTAACTATTCTACTGACTGTTGTATTTATACCACTGCTCTGTTGGAGAGGGGGGGTATATTGTTTTACCCTTGTCCGTCTGTCCATCCTTCTGTTCGTCCGTCAAGAACAACTTTCGTCAAGGATTTTCTCAGCTTGTATATGTAGTAATGATTTGATATTGGTATGATGAGTTGTACAGTGTCTCCCTTTTTCAAGTCTGTAACTCATCTACTTCCTGTTTGACAATAACTGATTTTTTCACCATTACATCCCTATACTAAATTTTTTCGTCAAGGATTTCTCAGCTTGTATATGCAGTAGTGATTTGATATTAAGTCTGAAGCTTTTTTATGATGAGTTGTACTGTGTCTCCCATTTTCAAGTCTGTAACTTATCTACTTCCTGTTTGTCGAAAACTTTGATTTTTCCCATTATATCCATATGTTGAAATTTTTCGTCAAGGATTTCTCAGCATGTGTATGTAGTAATGATTTGATATTAAGTCTGAAGCTTTAGTATGGCGAGTTGTGCAGTCTTTCCCCTTTTCAAGTCTGTAACTTATCTACTTGCTGTTTGACAATAACTTTGATTTTTTCCCATTATTTCTTGAGGATTTATCATCATGTCCATACTTGTTTTGTTTCCACACTTCTTATGTGTCTACAACTGCATTGTTTTTCCCAACACACTTAAATTTGCACTTTCCATGTGGATACCGTATTCATTAAGCAGGGGTATAACTGGCTACCATTCGGCGACAGCTCTTGTTTAACCTGAATTAAAGTCTGTTACCTTGATATATTATCTGATCTTTTTAATTAGGTACAATTTTTTTTAAGAAATGGTGGCTTTTAATTTCTTGACAACCTGTCTGTGCCCAAAGGCAGACTTTTTGCCATCAATTTCCATCTTCTCAACAGCATTCTGTGAACTTTTCAGCTCATCACTAGGATTATGTTTTCTTTGTCTGTCCATTAGTTTTTCATTTTTTGATCATATCCTCTGAAACCACTGGAGCTTTTTTTCTAACTAAAGTTGAGTGCTGTATACAGATTGTTTATTTCATATCATCCAGAATTGTCAGCTAACACAACCAACACTATGCAACATAATTTAATATTAGGCCTAATGATATAAACAATTTGAACATCACCTCTGCTAATTGATTATTTAACACATTATGAACAAACAAACAAATGATTTCATTTATTTTTTTATAAATTCATTTATCATAAATCTGACAAAAAATATCACAATCATACATATCATTCATTCACAACAGCTATAACATGTATACATTAAAGATACAAATTACTTACAAATAGATTCAAATTATCATTAATTTTCTTCACATTCAGAGAGATGATCATGATTTTGATTTGAACCAGTATTAATGATAACCAAGAGTAAATCTGAGATGAGTCGATGGAGTTTATCTGTGACACTGTCAATATACTGATAGTAGGTACTCCAACGAAGAATTTTTTAAGCACATTTTGATGATTTATCAATTTTCAATGCACAAATACACAATGATGACATGGTGCATGAAGACGCACGTTAAGTGTTGTATTTAAATTACAACCTTTACTTTTTAAATGCAAAGTTTCAAATAGATTCACGAATGCACGTAGGTGCACGTCAATTTTAACTTTTACGTGTTTTTGCAGTTTTCTCGAATTTTGGTCGAAATTAATCTTAAATAGTGGTCAAAGCGTCGTAACTCCAAATAATTTTTGAACCAGTTTTTCCTTAGCTCCTATAGAACTGGTAAATGCGAAGAAAATAAAATACCGGAAGTGGACAAATTGTAATTTTTTAATGATGTTAATTTATCCTTAATCTTAATTTTTTGGAAATTAAAAGTTTAATATCTAATTATTGAAGCAGATAGCTATCTTTTGGCACCGTTATATTCATTCAATTCGACCATTCAATTTTTTTAGTTGCAGTACCTACCGATAGACAGCATAATGGTATCATTCTTTACATTTTTGATTGGTCTAACATTTTAGTTGTGTAACTGACCCAGGTAAAATTTTAACTGTATTCACTATTTTTATGCCCCCGGATCTTTAGATAGGGGTATATTGTTTTTGCCCTGTCTGTCTGTCTGTCCACAACTTTAACCTGGCTCACAACTTTTGAACCAGATGTGATAGGCACTTCATATTTGGTATGTGTATTGATCATGTAAAGCTAAACACAATATTTGCAAATTACACCAAGGTCAGGTCAAAGGTCAAGGTCACAGAGGTCAAAATCTGGATTTTTCTATAGCTCATTAATTACAATTGCTAGAGGCTTGGTATACTTTATGTGAATAGATCTAATGGAGCTTAGTGCAAATCTGCCAAAAAAGATTTAGGTAAGGTAAAAGGTCAAGGTCACTTGGTGCAAATTTGAAAACTTTAACAAAAACTTTAACATTGCCTATATTTTTCCAACCAGATGTGATAGGACCTTCATATTTGGCCTGTATATTGGTCATGTGAAGCTGAACAGAATCGTGCAAATTACAACAAGGAAACATCAAAGGTCAAGGTCACACAGGTGAAAAGGTCAGAATCTAGATTTCGCTTTAGCTCATTAATTACGATTGCTAGAGGCTTGATATTCTATATGTGAATAGATGTAATTGAGCTTTTTGCAAATCTGCCAAAAAGATTTTGGTCAGGTCAAAGGTCAATTTCTTTTAGTGCAAATTTGAAAACTTTAACAAAAACTTTAATGTTTCCTATATCTTTCCTACCCTTTCCAACCAGATGTGATAGGTCCTTCATATTTGGCCTGTATATTGGTCATGTTAAGCTGAACAGAATCGTGCAAATTTTAATAAAGTCAGGTTTGAGGTCTAGGTCACAGAGATCAAAAGGTCAAAATCTAGATTTCGCTATAGCTCATTTATTACAATTGCTAGATGCTTCCTATTCTATATGTGAATAGATCTAATAGTGCTTAGCAGAAATCCACCATAATTTCAGGCTCAGGTCAAAGGTCAAGGTCACTGCGAGCAAATTCAAAAACTTTAACAAAAACTTCATATTTGGTCTGAATATTGATCATATAAAGCTGATTAGTAAAGTCAGGCCAAAGGTCAAGATCACAGGGGTCAAAAGGTCAAAATCTACATTTTGCTCCTAGCTCATTTTCATTACCATTGCAAGAGGTTTGATATTCAAAATATGAATAGATCGATTGGAGCTAGTACAAATGTCTACTTAACCTTAATTTCTAGTTTATAATGCAATTTTTAGCATTAATTTTGTATAATATGTAGACATGATTGCTACCTGGGGCAAAGTGTTTCACAAACACATCTTGTATTTCGTTTATTTATTTTATTTATTTTTTTTTTTGCTGATCAGTTTTAGTTATAGAGGAAAATATGTTTTAAGGATGGAGAATTCAGTTACAGTAAAGCTTGAAATATATGTTAATTCTTATTGTGTGTAAATACAATGTATGTCCAAATTACAATTTCAATAAAGATAAAATATGGTGCAATCCTTTGTTTAACATCACAAAGGTTCTAGAGATCATCATTGAGATATCATCAAAGTTTTTGAAATAATAAAATAAATTCAATTATTTTGAAACAAAAGCACTTAGGAGAAAGTGTAGTTGTTAAGAGTTCAATAATATACAGTAGAACTTTGATGGCTCGAACTGCAATAACTCGAACAAAATGGATCCCTCGAACTCTTTTTGTGGTCCCTTTGTTCAAGTTTTAACATAGTTCAACCTCGATATCTCCAACTATTTCAATTGGTCCCTTGGGTGTTCGACCCATCAAAATTCGACTGTATATCAATATTAGAAAAATACATTATACTAAATCAATTAGCATCAGGACATCCAGAAGCTGGCATTAAGTAGTCCCTCAGGTGGAGGAATATTTCCATTATGTTTTATACTATTCTGTAAAAAGTCCTCTAATCTTGTCATTGGTCCTCCTCCACTTGGAGACGCCACCCTCTTCAACTTTGGCAAAAACTCTTTGATCAATACATGTAATAATTTTGTAAATTGTTTTCTATAATCTCTATATAGAGCATGTCCGGTGACCTCTAGCAGGTCAAATGTCATTGCAGCAGTTACATCAGATAGTGGCTCGATGTTCATCACCATTGACAACCAAGCCCAGGCATTCTCTATACCATATGGATTTGGGCCTCGGGGAGGGTGAGATACCATGATTGAAGTATATAGTCTCATTATTCCAGACATTCTCTTGAGAAACTGATCTTGTTTTTCTGCATTTCCATCCATATCATACTTATATCCCAAAGCTCTGAAAAGAGAAAAAATACCATTTTATCATAAAAAAAACATGGATAAACATTCCATCAGAGATCCATCATACGCAATGTTAGATAATCTTACTAGTGCTGGTACCAAGTCCGGCGATCTTGAGTTCCTATCACTTTTGTCTTTTTTTTTTGGGGTGTTTTTCCTGTGCAGTTCCCTAGTAGCTTGTGGTATGTGGTTGTAATTTTATGCCATTTTGGGAGTTTAATGTTATCTTTCTATGAAAAACTAGAGTTATCAAAACTGGCAAAGTAAAATTGAGATAAGTGTGGATTGAAGTTCTGTTTGATACCTAATATGTTGATACAGTAACTTACTGGACAAAGTGATTTTTTGAAGTTTTACCAAACCATATCATATTTTAGCTTCAGACTACATATCGAATTATTCCTACTGATACAAGTGAAGAAATATTTGACAAATATTTGGTTTATACATGTAGTTAAAAACCCAGGTATCAGTAAACAGGAAGTACTCCAATAGCAAACCTGAAAATTGCTTACACAATTCAACTCATCATTTCAGACAAAATTTCAAACCAATAAATCCAGTACTTAAGCCAAGAAATCTGACGAAAATTTGATTTATGGATAAAAAAATCAAAATATCCACAAAAAGGAAGTGGATGCCCAACAAACTTGAGAATCACTGACACAATACAACTCATCATTTCCTGACCCTAGACCAAATTTCAAATCATTCCTCCAGTACAAGCCAAAAAACCCGACAAAAATTTGGTTAATGGTTATAAAATCAAAGTATCCACAAACAGGAAGTGAATGTCCAACAAACTTACACAATACATTTGTGTACAACTCATCATTTCCAAGCTTCAGACCAAATTTCAAATCATTCAAACTTATCCAAGCCAAGAAATCTTTGAAGGAAAAAATTGTTGATGAACAGACAGACAGACGAAAAGACAAAATGAAAACTATATGGCACTTGCATCTCAATGCAGGTCCCTAATAATAGCTTTAATGATCCTACCATGTAGAGTGACTGTACCTTTCAAAATAAGTTAAGTTAAAAATGTTGGTCAAAGTGACCCAAATTTCCATTGTTGCTGAAGTACCATCAGAGATGCATGTATGTGCAAGGTTTGACAGTGACTGAGATCTGAACTCATCCCAAAATTCATATGCAAGTCCATCAAGCAACAAATGTAGATCAAAAAGATGTAATTTTGCATGAATATTGACCTACCATTAAAGATGCATGCGTAAGCAAGGTTAGATGATCTTATCATGTACAGTCTTAAAAGTATATTTGAATAAAAGTAAGTCCAGAGATATATAAATATGTCAGAGAGAAGTTACTTTCTTGGACGCTGTCAGTCGACCCATGACATACATGCATGCAAAGCTGATGACCCTACCCTGCATAATTACAGAGATATAAACCTAGATGTGGATGCAGATGCAAATATTGGGGGAACTGTTACTTCTTTAAGGATGTAGTAAGGTGGGGTTTTGAAATGTGTAGACGTTATTCAGATTTCTCTGGTTTTATCCATTATTCCTATGTAATATTTTTTGCCCCATTACACCAAATTTTCTAGTCATCAAAGGTTTCAGTAGCTCATTTAAAGTCAGTAAGCAAACATTTATGAGATTGTAGATTTTCTTTCCATCTGCAAGTAACCAATTATGTCTCCATGTTAAACTAAGGAAAAAATCTGAGAGCCTTTTCTCACCATTTTTACATTTATAGGATCAGTTTTAAATTGTAGATTTTTTTAATTTCACCTTACTATATCCTTAAGGTGAACAAATAATCATGCATTACTTGTCATAGGAAAATAAGAAATAATTCATGGGAGGAGTAGTATTGTCATTTAATCATGGACCCAACCTTCATATCAAAATCAATTTCAAGAGTTAGCAAAGGGCTAACAATAACATAAATAAAGGCCCAACCAATGGTTTTATTAACATACACTGTCCCTGGTATATATCATTTCAATTCTAATCTTGTTCTGAAGCAACCTTGCAGAACAAGGATTTCCATCTTATAACAATCTGTAAGTATGCTGTCTCAATACACAATCTGACTTCAAGTATAGGCTATAACTCAAAAGTTAAGTATAGATTTCTAATACCTACAGAACAGAAAGAGACATACCGTGAGTGATCTCCGTGATAGTGGTCATGTCTAGGAAAGTGAAAGGGATTAAAATTTAAAATTTTATGTCTAAGATGTCCATGATCAGTTGTTTGTTGGGGGCAATAAAACACCAGTTGTTGTAGGTTGTAATCAGGTATATCCGGTTACAGGTAAATTTAATTGTCCCTCATGATAATATGTATAGGTGAAATATAATTTATAAATATTTCATTTTACCTTTTTCAGATGCTGTATTAGAAACAAACACCTTTAGTTTTGCATTCAAAATGATTATTTTTGTTTACTATTTAGATCGTGTTGAAGTAAGTATGAATCCTGAGATAATGAAAAACTTGTGTTGTGCCTTTTTTTATTTTTACCTTGATTACGTAAAATGAAGAAAAATTGTGTATTGATACGTTTATGGACATGCACGTGTGTATTGCTTACCTGGACTATTTTTACTACACTCAATTTTTACTGATTTTAGTCAATGTTTTTTATCGTACTTGACTACGACAGCAAGTTAAATATCAAGAATAAATAAGTAAATAGTCTGGTGAAAGCGAGAAGCAGAAAAAAATAATAATAGAAAGTCTGACATAGACGAAAATTTTGACTTTAAATGAAACGACCGACCTACAATTTTTACGAAGATATATACTTCAAACATACGTAGTTGCTCCAAATAATCTACAAGATCAATCCTTATATTCGAGAAACTTTTTTTCAGTTAAGAATAAAAAAAAATGAAAGAATAAAATTCGCATCCTGATCTTGTAATCGAGTTAGTCTGTATTAAAGACAAATCACACTAACTAGATCTGACCCAGGGATTTTTGTCAAACTCTGCAGAAATGTTCCCCTGTATGAAGGCTTGTGTATAAGCTAAAAAAATATATATGTCACCGAGCTCATAGTCGAGATATAACAGTCACAAAATGGGTCAATTTGAGATTTTTTAAAGAATTCTGTAGTTTCTTTTCACAGCTGCTGTTTCAGTATTATTTTCACGAATTTAATAAGTTGTATACCGTTAGATTCGGCATTCCTTCTGCTTTAAAATCAGAGTATTTCTCTACCATATACATATCACTGTTTAACTAAAAGTACATCTTAAATGCCTTCCCGCCAAAATAAAAATAAAGGGCTACGCCGAGCGCAGCATGATACGACCGCAGCATGTCGTCCACTGAAATTTGAATAAGTGTAATTTAAAGTGAGTATGGACATAGGAAAGAGCTTGACACAATAAGTAGATGGACGCAATAAGGAGATTGACCAAGTAATTAGCTGGACACAAACTAGGGAAAATAAAAATTAGCCCTTATGACTCCTTATGATTCCTCTTTGACCCTCTATAGCTCAGAAACAGTAAGAGCTACGCCCAATCCATTGTCATGATGCTGAAAGCTTATATCAAGAGAAATCAAAAGAAAAAAATCCCATCGAAATGCGATGAAAAATAAAAATTTCAGGTAAACTGTAAATTTACGATTTTGGCCCCCTTCGGCCCCTCATAGCTCGG
>MJUU01007655.1:25817-43192 GCA_002080025.1 Modiolus philippinarum
CCGTTAGATTCGGCATTCCTTCTGCTTTAAAATCGGAGTATTTCTCTACCATATACATATCACTGTTTAACTAAAAGTACGTCTTAAATGCCTTCCCGCCAAAATAAAAACAAAGTTTGTAGTTATAAAATCGGATATTTTAAATACTTCTGACCCAGGGATTTTCTTTTAAAATTGCATATACATAGATTTTTAATTATTTTAAATTTTGACACTTTAAAAAGTAGGGGTCACCGAATGAATAAGAAAGATAATCTTAGTTTTGAACCTTCCGTAGACGTTGTTTTTCGATAGTTGGACGTATCTTTTTCTTTGGCAAAGTGAATGACGTTACGTCATAATACATTTTCAAAACAATGAAAGTCTCTGTGTATCAATTTCATTCTGTGCTTTCTAGCCTCCAAAAGGTACTTTAAAACAGAGACATACATGTCTCTGTTTAAAATCACTTGCAATCTTTTTGCGAGAACTACATAAGGGATTATTATTTTATTTGTTATCCATTTCTCTTTTATACTAAAATGAAACTTCGATTTATTCATTTTTTACACAACATGCAATATAACTTGGCGAATGATATACGCTTTGAAAAAAGTAAAAATAGCCTGCGACAAGTCGAGTTATCCACCCGTCATCTATCTTTCTATGTTTTTTTTTTTGAAAAATTACAAAATGAGAAAAATTGTCTTCAAAAATAGACCTCGACACCATCATATCCAATAACCTTGCAAAGTTTTGACTGATTAGGACAAGTGTCCTCAAGTTGGAGAACGGCATGCAAAAAATGCCTTAACATTGACTGAAACCCCCCAAATTTCATTAAAGGACCGTGCGACCATCATGTCAAGTCTGTAGTGTTTTCAAATAAGAGTGCGATATGTGAAAACGGCATNTAAATTGTTTGTGATACCATCATACATGTACCTAAAAGCTCTTTAGAGTCTGTAGCAAACTGACAATATGGTTGACAAGTTAGGCATGCGAAACAGACAGACATCGGTATACTATAATGATAATATGCCCGTCGTTAGACAAACGTTTAAAATTGTTGAATTGAAACAAAAACGAAAAATATACCGAGTCAACAAGAAATGCACCAATGAATGAAGAGACGTTTTTTACAATGACATTTGTTGCAATGACAATGATGTTAATGTTTCAATTCATAAAAATAGGATAAAATACACAGTGTAATATTTTGTGTGACCGACAATATTTTGTCATTAAGTCCCAAAGATAATTTATTGATAATACTAAGGGAGGTAGGATCTTTTCCAGAAATTCGGAATTAGCAATTGTATGTTCAGGAATTCCGGTATAAACTTTATCTCTATGGATGTCTAATTTTGACAGTTCGGAAAAAGAATTCAGAATCTATTTTAAACTTCAAGTTATCTCCTGTTTTATCAATTTTACTGTTAATGCCATTATTCTCGTGTATTCTATCTTGCGATTTTTTAAATGCTCTTTGATTATTTCCTAAAGCGGTCTTTCAACCGAGACACTGTTTTCCAAAACGGTCAAAGGGGAGTAAATCTTAACTTCCCGCAAAAACGACGTCACAAACCGACGACGACATAGATGATTGCGGCTGTAATATGCGCATAAACAATAGTGTGATTTGTCTTTTAATTATTTTATTTGTACCAAGTACATAAAGTTTATTGAATGTGCACACGTTCATAGGCTCTGACCTGCAAAAGTTCATATATTGCGGAAGAAGAAAAACACTTAACCAGAGTAGAAGGAACAGTTTTTGCCACGATATAGTTGAAATACTCTAAACTTTAAGTTTTACTACAATCTTCTCGTTCTGTTTATGAGGACGGGACTTTGGCCTAAGTTTAGCTTTGGACTTGACCACTTCAGTCCATGAACTTCATAGACAAGAAATTCGAAGTATTTTGTAGCTGTGCTTCAAATTAAAAAAAAAAACAAAAAACTTCAACTTTAATTCTCAACCACGACTTGCTACAACATACTCGCCTATGGATCATCTGACTCACATCACACATCCACACAAGCTTCAACCTGGTGACGTTCAGAGAATTTTCCGACAAGCAAAAGGAAATGGTGCTGGTAACTTCGCACAACATCTGGTCAAAGCTCTTTACCCAGAGCTATTTACAGAAGAAAACCTCTGTACACAATACTCGTACTTCGGTGGTGGAAGTCTGCGCTTAGCCCGTCAAGACTAGACTTAGTCAAGCAGTATGTGTGTTTGTATTATCCTGGTATGCAGATGAAAGCATCTTTTAAAGACTCAGTTATTTGTAAGATCAACGAGTGCTTGCGCCGACCAGTTGAACAGAAGAAACTAGAGGCTCAGAGACTGAGCCTGTATCGCTCACCTGACAAAATGCTTCTATGCCATGCATGACCAAAAATGATCATGTTTTTACCAATGGGGTAGGGTGTATAGGTATGTTCTCAATTAGCACCCGTGTGTTTTGTCTCATCCTATTGAAATGAGTAATTTTTGCAAAGGACCTTCTATACATTTAGTATAATTTAATCTAATTGTTTTGAGAGAAGATGATGAAAAGGATGGTTTTGTCATACTGGGCTCCAATGTTAAACTATGTTCTGCACTTGAGGCAATGTTTTTTGTCAGATTGAAATAAAATGTGCAATTTTTGTAAAGTACCTTCAGTCATCATTCCTGTAAAGTTAGGTTGAATTTGCTTCAGTGGTTTCAGAAGAGTAGATGAAAATGTGATTTTCCCATAGGGTCCAATGATAAACTATGTTCCGTGCTGGCAGCCATGTTTTCTAACGAAATGTAAAGAAATGAGCAATTTTTGTTAAGGACCTTCTATTCATCCTTCCTGTAAAGTTTGGTTGAATTTGCTTCTGCAGTTTCAAAGGAAAAGATGAAAATGTAATTTTTCCAAGAGCAGAAGATGAAAATATGATTTTTCCCATAGGGTTCAATATTAAACTTAAGTTCCGCACTGGCGGCCATGTTTTTTCTCTGATCAGAACAAAATGAGCAATCTTTTTAAAAGACCTTTAGTACATCATTCCTGTAAAGTTTGATTGAATTTGCTTCCGTTTTTTCAGAGGAGTAGATGAAAATGTGATTTTCCCATAAGGTCCTATGTTAAACCATGTTCCGTGCTGGCCGCCATGTTTTTCATCGGATTGGAAAGAAATGAGCAATCTTTGTTAAGGACCTTTAGTACATCATTCCTGTAAAGTTTGTTTCAATTTGCTTCAGCCTTTTCAGAGTAGAAGATGAAAATGTGATTTTTCCAATAGGGTCCAATGTTAAACCTAAGTTCCGTGCTGGCGGCTATGTTTTTTATTGGATCAGAACGAAATGAGCAATCTTTATAAAGGACCTTCCATTCATCATTCCTGTAAAGTTTGGTTGAATTTGCTTCAGTGGTTTCAGAGGAGCAGATGAAAATGTGATTTTCCCATAGGTCCTATGTTAAACCATGTTCCGTGCTGGCGGCCATGTTTTTCGTCGGATCGGAACGAAATGTGCCATCTTTGTTAAGGACCTAAAGTACATCACTCCTGTAAAGTTTGGTTCAATTTGCTTCTGCCCTTTCAGAGCAGAAGATAAAAATGTGATTTTTCCCGTAGGGTCCAATGTTAAACCTAAGTTCCGCGCTGGCGGCCATGTTTTTTATCAGATCGGAACGAAATGAGCAATCTTTGTAAAGGACCTTCTATACATCAACTCTGTAAAGTTTGGTTGAATTTGCTTCAGTGGTTTCAGAGGAGAAGATGCATATGTGAAAAGTTTAACGGACGGACGACGGACGCCAAGTGATGGCAATAGCTCACACTGACCCTTCGGGTCAGGTGAGCTAAAAAGAAATTTTATGACATGAAAAGCTAAGTGAACATGAAAAGATCGTACTCAAAAAGTTGAGCGTCAAAATGATACATGAATCCTGAATTGATTTTACCATGTAAAGCCTGTATTTTACACAAGCGTGGTCGTTGTCAATACACCAAAAGTCGTCCATATTGAATACACATCGACAGCAAATACACATCAACACAGTTTCATGTCGTCTTAAAATAGAATATTCGAGGTCATAAGGTGTAAAGCAAATACATAATAACATCTTTTTAGATCGTCTTAAAATAGAACATTCTAAATCCTAAGGTCATAATTATATAAGGTAGAACAATTTACCACAAATTGTAACAAAAAATAAAATATGTCAAAAAGTGGTCAAGATATGATTACGTACATCAACTTAAATCAAAGTCCCAAAGGGACTGGTGGATTAGTGCCTATGATGGCAATGATCAGTATCTAATCTATTGATATTTTATGTACACTGTCCAATAGTGTTCATGTATGATATGAATAATTGCCTGTCTATGTTGTGCATAATTACTCATTTTTTTACTATGGGTCTAATTATAATGATGATATCAAAACCAAGAAAGGTACAACATGAGGTTGCACGCGTTGTCAGGCTAGGTATACCCCTACTCGTTGAAATAAATCATCCAAGCAGTAGCTGAGAAAAGTGCGACAAAAATTTTCACTATGTTCAATAAAGAGAAAAAGACAATGTCCCGCCAAACAGGAAGTTGATATCATAAGGCAACGGAAATAGGAGACGACGCATTCCCCCTATATATATAGTTAAATACCAAATTTGAAATAAATCGGCCCAGCAGTAGCTGAGAAAAGTGCGACGAAAATTTTCACTATGTTCAATAAAGGGAAAAATGGCAAAGTCCCGCCAAACAGGAAGTTGATATCATAAGGCGACCAAAATAGGAGATGACGCATTCCCCCTATATATAAATCTAAATATCAAATTTGAAATAAATCGGCCCATCAGTAGCTGAGAAAAGTGTGACGAAAATTTTCACTATGTTCAATATAGGGAAAAATGGTAAAGTCCCGCCAAACAGGAAGTTGATATCATAAGGCAACCAAAATATGAGACCACACATTCCCCCTATATATAAAGTCAAATACCAAATTTGAAATAAATCGGCCCAGCATTAGCTGAGAAAAATGCGACGAAAATTTTCACTATGTTCAATCCCGCCAAACAGGAAGTTGATATCATAAGGCGACCAAAATAGGAGACGACGCATTCCCCCTATATATAAAGTTAAATACCAAATTTGAAATAAATCGGCCCAGCAGTAGCTGAGAAAAGTGCGACGAAAATTTTCACTATGTTCAATAAAGGGAAAAATGGCAAAGTCCCGCCAAACAGGAAGTTGATATCATAAGGCGACCAAAATGGGAGGCGACGCATTCCCCCTTTAGATAAAGTCAAATACCAAATTTGAAATAAATAAGCCCAGCAGTAGCCGAGAAAAATGTGACGAAAATTTTCACTATGTTCAATTAAGGGGAAATGGCCAAGTCCCGCCAAACAGGAAGTTGATATCATAAGGCAACCAAAATAGGAGGCGACGCATTCCCCTTATATATAAAGTCAAATACCAAATATGAAATGAATGAGCCCAGCAATAGCTGAGAAAAATGCGATAAACTTCGGACGGAAGGATGGACGGACGGACGGACAAGGGTATTCCAATATACCATCCACTCACGAGTGGGGGTATAAAAACCATGCATGTTTTGCTCATCAAGAAAATTAACATGCCTTTCTGACAGTCAGCAAGTATTTACTGGTGGCCATCTTCATTTGATCACACCAGCCAATCAATGGCAATCAAACCATTAGAGACAATATTCAAAGAATTGTGATTTTATACCAGAAACCTATTACATATTATGGGTTCCCTGCTGTACACTCAACATAGACTAAACAATGACAGCACCATCTTGATCAAGTACAGTTTGAAATTTAATTCTAAAAAGAGACCTGAATGAAAGGTTTGTGAATGCTGACAAGACGCAAAAGCTGACAAGACATGAGCAGCAATACCCTGCTCTTTATGGAGATAATAATTTGTCCAAGAAACACACGAAGACATGAAAACGATGATCTTTGCCAAGTTCTTTGTGCAACAATCCATCTTAATTCGCGCTATGATATACATTCTCATGCAATTGAAAATGTCGTGCATTGTTAATACTCAAATGACATTATGCATTGTAAATACTCAAATGACATTATCTCAAGTTTTGTTTGACCAAACTCTGATCAACGGAAATTAACACGCAACACCCCGGACTGAACAATTTGTTGGACGAACGGCAATCAACAGATCAACACCCCTGCCTGATCCTATTTCGAATTTAGTCAATTCCAACCCCGATCGTTGCAAAATATCGTCTGTTTCGGAATATGCACCTTAACAACTGTTTCCAGGTAATACTTTGTATTTACCGATGCACGACTTCTTCAGTATTTTGTTTTGAGTGGGCCATTACATGTATACCAAACGCGGACCTCGGAGAAGACACTAAATGACAATCGCAACAAGTATAATGGAACAGCCAACGTGGAACAGCCGTACTTTCTCATTCATTGATAACGTCTTCCGTAGATTGTAAATAATGGACTGTTGTTCTCGACGGCTAATGAATTTGATGTTTTTATTTCCAATGCGTTGTTCTTTTATGATTTATTTCAAAACAGCCACATCGTTTCATTGATGGTTCAGGGAGGTACGTTTACGCCATTCATACAAATGTAAATAAAGGCATCGGTCTTCCATATTCATACATCTACACACAAAATTTTATGAATGGGAAATTCATTCGGTGATTAATTAACGAATTCAGGCACCATTTAAGTGTTGCAAACTTCAGGCAATCAAATTAATGTTCAATGAAAATAGACTATTGAGCGTCAGAGTTTTTTTATGAGATCAGAAAGATGTGTACGAGGTTTCCTGAAAAGGATTCTTTTAGCATGGGTATGATCACTAATGTTTGATTGCGTGAGGTTGGTCACCTGGGTCGTAACATAGGATAGAATTCTATCCTTTGGATAGACACTAATCCAAGAAAGCAGTTAATAAATTTGACTGAAAAATCAATATTTATGACAAACAATTTAAACAGGTGACATGTGGACAGGTAAGCTCTCATCGATCATCTCTTAATTGGCGGTAAACTTCAATGGGCATACAGGTGACCTGTAGCAATAAAAATTAATCCCCACAGCTTGTTTTATGGCCCTTTTTCATGTCTATCACAGTGGGTTTATGTCCGTGATGATATGTCTAAAGGATTAAAAATCATGTCTTTCCAAGTGATCACTCACGGTATGTCTCTTTCTGTACTGTACATGTAATTCTAGACTTTTTCTCAGCTTGTTACTTGCACAAAATTATATTCTGTATAGTCTAGAATTGCATATAGTTATTAGAAATCTACACTTGATTTTTAAACTTGTTGGAAAATGAATTATTTCTAATTTAGCTACTTACATGTACATGTATATAGAATTGACGGTCAGACTTGTGTACATTTTATCATACAGGTTTCAATTTTCGTGCCAATTGTAGTTTTGTCAAAAATCATTTCTTGAAGGGTTTATGAATTTGTGGTTTGGTGGCCTTTCAATTATAAGTTAAGGGAAAAGTTGATTTCCTTTGCACTTTAAATTTCATGGTTTCGACCATGAAATCCACGAAAATTGGATTCCCACGAATAAAAGTACTTCCGCAGTATTTCAGCTACTTACTTAAAATACTCCTCTGTAGATTGTGTGTCAGACTTGTGTATATGGTAAGGTACAGTATAAGGACACAGCTGATAAAAATGTCCCAGTAGTAGGGGAAGTAAGTCGGGATGGTCTGCTAACAATCCTACGGTAACTGATGCTACAGCAAACGCTGAGCTGTGTTTGGCTGATACCATCTCTTCTCCCTTTTTCTGAAAAAAAAATCATTGAGTAATTACAGGAGTTGTAAAAGATAAAATTCAAAATGTCATTTAGTATCACAGATAAATGATCCTTTTGTGTTCACTAGAAGTATCTTGAGATAGTCGGTAATGCTCAAAGTTGAAGCTTTCATACATGTATTTGCTCCAAAAATATCAACATGTATATGTTTTCATGTCAGTGGATTGTGATATCCTTTATTTTTTAAGTTTTAAGGAACATCACGAGTTTTTGCACAAATATGAAGGCTGTTTGGAGATCTCTTTTTAAGACATGTTTTGCATTGTGCTAAGTGATACAGTTGTGACCTCATTCCTCCTATAACTCTTTTATTTTGAAAGAAAATTATAAACATGTGCAAGAACAAAATCTCTGCAGATACAAGATACAGACAATATAGTCGTACTTTGATGGCACCAACACCCAAGGGACAGATAAAAACACTTCAAGTTAGAGGGGAGGTCGAACTCTGTTTAAACTTGAATAAAGGGACCAGAAAAGGGGTACAAGACATCGATGGTGTTCCAGTTATTGAGGGCAAACTCTGTTTAAATTTGAATAAATGGACCAGAAAAGGGGTACAAGACAGCGATGGTGTTCCAGTTATTGAGGTCGACCTCTGTTTAAACTTGAATAAAGGGACCAGAAAAGGGGTACAAGACATCGATGGTGTTCCAGTTATTGAGGTCGAACTCTGTTTAAACTTGAATAAAGGGGCCAGAAAAGGGGTACAAGACATCGATGGTGTTCCAGTTATTGGAGTTCAAGCCAATGAAGTTTAATTGTACCAGTTAGTAAGATATTGAAGGAAAGTGGAACATATTCTTATATTCTTTGCTATTACACCTCAATATGTTTCCCCTTTATAACTGAAAATGGACTTCTTTTTATATCAAGTCAATAGTCAATAGACTATTCCATCTTTAATTTTTGTATATGTACCCCTACTGCTTACTCTGTTCTTCTCAGTATAATAAAACATGTACATGTATTTACTGGCTTAGTACAATTAGTTAATGGCTCCCCTGAGAACCACTTAATTCCAATCAATTCCTTTCACTTTGTGTCTTGCAGAGCTGGTGTTTTGTGGGAAACTATTTACTTTCTATTAGTCGCATAGCCAGTAAACACATGTATTGGTCCATGATTGGTATAAAAAATATTTATTTGATTTGATTTGTATTATATCAATATAAAGAAAACATTCAACACAAATACATACCACTATCATCTTGGCAATAAGATATTTACAGAATGGTAATGCCTGTGGACAACTTGACAGAGAGAATCGTTTCCCTGCTACTTCTATAGTCTGTCCAGACAGCAGAGCCTGTAATCGCTGGAGTTTGTCTCGGAGGTGTTCTCCACTCACAGGAGATATATTATTAATAGGGGTATTAACAGCCTTCTGAATGTCAAACTTCATTTTCTTCATCTATCAAAATATTAAAAATGTTTAAAAATATAATAATCAATTTTTTTCAAAATTACTTAACAAATAACAGTTATCATTGCTCAAATCACTTTTAGTTCTTTTTATCATGATAAGCATTCTACATGTAGTTTCTGAAGTCTAAAATACTATGTACATTAATGATAAACTTAATTGGGGCAAAAATATTATTATTGTTCTTATGTTACAAATACAGTGGAACTCCTTAAAATAGGCCCCTCTTAAACTAGACTCCTTTATAAACCGAAAGGATTGGTTTTAGTTCCGATCTTTTACAAATGTACCTGAATAAATAAGATAAAATTTCCTCAGAAACCACCCATCCAAATTCCAAATTCCAGCAGTGTAAATTGGTCCCAGATATATTTTCATGTAAAATTGTACTCTGAAAATCGGACAACATCTTACTGTGGACAAAAAAAAAATCGACTATATGTCAAATATCTTTTGCCATCTACATTGACAAATAAGTTTATTTTGATAAATTTTGATAAATTACCACTAGTCCTGATTGACAAATAAGTGTATTTTGATAAATTTTGATAAATTACCGCTAGTCCTGATTGAAATTTACAAGAATGCAAGAAAACATAAAAAAACAAATTAACTTGCAGTCTAAATTGACCTAATTATCATAATTTGCAATTCCATTATTGGTGTTTCGATTGAAAAGGCTGGATTTCGGAACCTTTTAAAACTGATTTATTTCTTTAGTCCTGACAGAGGCCAGTTTTCAGAATTTCAACGGTGTCATCAAGAAAATGGATGGCAATGTACAGTATATAGCCTGAATACATCACACACTAAAATTTCCCCTTGTATTTTCATGTAAAAACAGTTGCCCTTTCAAAAATGTTTCTGTAATTCATTTAACGTTCAGTAAAAAAAAGCTTTAATAACAGTTTTTTTCTCAATATTTGACATCATTTGAAAAAATCTTCTTTTTGTCATAGTTCAAACACAGATTGTAAATTTCAATGTTATGATCTACCAAAGATATACAGCTTATTTTGAAGTAACTTTTTTGTATTTGTGTTTACTTTGTGACAGAATTGAAACTTCTGATAATAACGAATTGCTTACATAAGAAGAAACTGTTGGCCAAACTTTATTTACTGTGCAATGATAATGAAAACTGAAGTTATAAATTCAAAAGAACTTTTGAGCATGAGTTTTTGTTTTTGTCTTTTTTAATGAAATACAAAGCAAAATGTTATTCATACTGTATTTAGTCATATACTGAGTATTTTGTCCATTATTTTGACATACACGTATAATGTACTGACAATCTTACATGCACAGATAGAACAATGGATGCAGCACATTTCAACATTTGGCAAAGAATAAATGCTTTAATCTTGATACATGATATGAATTTCTTTAAACATCCACATCTACAAAGTTATCCTTGACACAGAAACATTGTTACCAGGATAGGCTTTAAAGATAATAAGTTGTCCATAATTCTACTAATTATTACCTAGGGATTTTTTAATAATCTTATATTTAATCAATACCTGTGGATTATTAAACAAAGTTTTAGACTCGTCTTCTGCCTTCTTGACTTGTTCTAGTAGTCTGGTATATTGACTCAGAGCAGTCTCGTCTACACATCTCAGTTCATCAGCTGTTTTAATAAAATACAAACACTAATACTTTATCTAGATTGGATCAATTGCAACAATCTTAATTTGAATACATTGTACATGTGCAGTTTATCTACAAGAGAAATATTTTTTGTTTTCATCTTTTCAAGTTTCTTGCATTACCAATTACTAATCAAAATGGGAAATACAGAAGGAAGCATTAACTAATAAAATTGTAGAGTTTTCAAAGGACATGGTATATTACAACAAATGTTTTAAATAAGTTTTTGTTCTTGTTTCAGTCGTGTTTGATAATTTCTCTTTCAACATTCACTTTGTAATAAAAGATCATTAGTTTACAGTTTATTCTGAACAGTAAATACATTAATGTAAATTTAACAGAAAATGATTAAATTTGAACTGAAGAAAATGAAGGACTTCTATTATTATTTTCAGCTCTCCATTAAGTGGTCAAGTCACCAATGTTGATCTGAAGATGCAAAATAGCTCATTAAAGTTCATAGGAATATTTGAATATAATTATCATTCTAATATGACATGCCAAAAACGCTTGTGTTCACATCCATGTTAAAACCGTTATATAATTTAGCTGTTCCATAATCACTCACACGTAAATTGTGAAGTTAAAAATAAGTAAATGCACCTGTAAATATGGCGATTTTTATACTTTCTTGTTTTGTATTGACTTTTGTCATGTCCACATAAAATAAATACTTAATTCTGTGTTTTTTTAATATTTTTGTTTATTTCTGTATGTTCAATTAGCAGAATTGCCATAATTTGTATTTACCTAGACATGTATACTTTTTTTTTTGTCCTATTAGAATCTGAATAATTTATTGGAGCCTGAATATATACTGATTTTAGCATGGGATGGCCCTTTATACTGCTATTTTACCCCTTGCTGATGCTCAGGGTAAAATATTTGGCATAAGGGGCCAACTCGTGGTAATTATTACATAACTTACATCTTATTGGTTTGGCACCTGCAGATGGAGCTGGTGTGGAGGAGGCTAATGGACCCATGGATAAACCTGGTGTCGGAGGTACCTGTTAATAACATTTACAAGTTAATAGTTTGAAAAACATATACATGTACATTCAAGAGTAAAAAGTATTTCCATACTTCAAAATTTCATTATGATTATAAACTTATAAGACACAATTGAAAAAAAATATAGTTATTTCTGTTTTTAAAGACATAAAAGTTTTATTTTTTATTGTAAATAGAGACCAATAAGGTTTGTATGTCTCATCATGTTACGCCCAGAATTCACAATAAAAATACAATTTGGAAAATGTTTCTGACAAAAACACAATGATTAAGGATTATAAAGGTCGACCTTGTAATGAAGGGATAAATCAAGGCTCTTATAAAAGGGTTGTACAGGGGGGTTACGTGCATGGTTGTACGAAAATAAAATGTCACAGCAAGAGGAACGAAAAATCAGAAATTGGCTTACACGATGCCCTTTTTTGGTTTGCATGAAACATGGCAAATAACAACCCTCCAATATGGCAACACATCAAATAAAAAATGGCAAACACTGCACGCAAATAACCCTGTACCACCCTATTGTAAATAGGTTCACTAAAATTGGAAATGAGGTTGAGAATGATATAAAAATTACAGCATTATTAAAATCCACACCAAATAAACAAAATAAACTTTTCAAAATGAAAATACACATGTAAAATAAAGATTTGAATAAAGATATTTTCTCCCTCAAACAAATTAATCAATGTATATAATCAAAAAATGTTAGACAAACAAAATAACCAAAAAAGATTTTGCCAATGATTTTGTATGAACTTTTTTGCCAATGTAAATGCATTGGCTAAAACAGAATACCAAGTGACAACTCATTTCCATCAACCATTACTTTGGTTAATTTTCATGGCAACTCATTCCAGCGAATCATTACTTTGAGTTACTGTAGACCTTCTTATTTTTGCGGGTACTTTATTTTGTGTCTTCTCCCTTCTGGTGAAGTCAGCAGTGACTCATTTTAGCAATTTTCTATTTTCGTTGATGCATGTATATAACAATTTGAAATATTCATAACTATTGATTTATTTTCACGATTTCAAAGATCCCACGCAAAAAATAGTTGGTTTACAGTAATTTTCAAAACAACTCATTTCAGCAAATCATTACTTTGGATTAATATTCAAAAAATAAAACATTCATTTCAGCGAATCTTTGCTTTGGGTTAATTTTCATGACAACTCATTTAAGGGATCATTACAGCAGATATAGGGCACAGAAAGGAATATGAACCTATATCCCCTGTGAAGCAAGATCTAGAATAACTACTTTATTCTGCTAGAATTGCTTCATCTTTTTCTTTTAATGCCTCTTAAAAATTGTGAATTTGCAGTCATGAAAATAAGATCTCCTATCCCCTGACTATCTGACAATTCAAATTGCAGGATTTACAATTGAAGGATATTTCAGTTGGGCAGAATATATACACATGTATGTTTATTTCAAGGAAATGATAAATATATACAATTAGTGATTTTTTTTTGCTAGTACGGAATTCTCTGCTTGTATTGAATCGAGTGCCAAAGAACAAGATGCAATGAAAGCTGAGAAATCTATCTGAGAAAAATAAATAAGTAATAGTGTTTTTATCGCTTATTCTATTATTGATATAAGGCAGATATATGTTTCTTTTTCTCGTGAAACATTTTTTTAGGATCAACATATAATTTTTGGTAAAAGATAGTGGTTTCTTTCTTGGAATTATTTCTTTACAAAACGTCACGAGATATATGGAATATAGGACATTTTGTTTTTGATACGGACTTTATCATGGCCAGTATCAAGTGAGTAACGCCGTGATAAAATCCGTATCAAAAACAAAATTTCCTACATTTCTTTTATCGGTAATTCACAAAATGATAAACAGAACCCTAAAATAAATTGAGTTAAACTGAAATTTCTAGCTAAGCAAAGTTAATCTATTGTTTATGGCAATAATTTAAATGTATTCTTCATTCAACGTCTTACGCGTATGAACACGACAAATAGTACAAAACATGAGGTCAGCTTAGTCAACTGCATGTGACACCTTCACAGTGACCTAATAATTTCGTGATAATGTCCAGTTCGGTGATACTGGAATTATCAGTCTCTCTAGATCAAAGGAAATTCATACAAATTACCGATAAGTGATATTAATATGCTGTTGCTAACATTCCATAGAGAATGATGATATGTTCATATCAGCACAGTGCAGTGATAACAGAAGTATCGTCTCTCGGGAACTATTTGAAATTAAGCAAATTAGCAATAAATGTCCTTACCAGTGCTGCCTTAGCTGCTTCAGCTTTAGCTTTAACTTCTGCTTCATGTTTGGCTTTATTTTCAGCTTCTGCTTTAACTGTCTCTTCTTTAATTTTCTTTGATAAATCATCTACAATGTATTATTCCATTCACAAAATTAATTTCTTTACATAAATATAATTTTTTATGAAAATGTGGTTTGTTACTCCTTTATAGTTTTTTTTTTAACTTATGAATGATTCTAATAGAATTTCAAAATCAGATAACATGCCCTTAAATAAATAACAGGGTTCATACACATATGTACAAGTAAAGGTACTTAAAAGGACTTAAGAAATACAGATTTTCTCAGATAACATGCCCTTAAATACATAACAGGGTTCATACACATATGTACAATAGGTAAAGGTACTTAAAAGGACTTAAAAAATACAGATTTTGTCAGATAACATGCCCTTAAATACATAACAGGGTTCATACACATATGTACAATAAATAAAGGTACTTAAAAGGACTTAAGAAATACAGATTTTCTCAGATAACATGCCCTTAAATACATAACAGGGTTCATACACATATGTACAATAAGTAAAGGTACTTAAAAAGACTTAAAAAATACAGATTTTCATTTGGAAATCATTTTCTACACATTTCAGTTGTGGATAAAATTATCTTTTTGCACCACAAAATTATCAAGTGTCATATTTTATTATTTCAATTGTTTCCTTTTGCCAATGTATTACTGTAACAGAAAATTAATTCCATAAACCTAATTTTTCTTTTCTATGAGTTTAATGACCTTCTTCCAATTTTCGGGTACCATTTCCGAGCCATCATTTGCCAACTTCCATTCTTCAGCACTTTTAGGATTTCAAGTACCTATTTGAACCTTGCATGTACAAACTTTTCACAGGAATAAGAAAACAGACTTGGCAAAAACTTACCAAATTCCTTCTTCATAAATTCATGTGCATTCAGACATAACTTTAACATCTCCGTTAACTTAGGTATATCTTCCACATTTAGATCTTGTGAAGCTAACTGTGTGGCTTGTATATACTTATGGTTGACTAAATCTATTCCTTTCTTGACTGAATCTGGTAGTCTATCTTTGTGACTAAATTGTTCATACATGGTTTTCAGTTTATCCAAAACAGTTCCTATATCATTTTTTATCGTCTCTGCTTTGTGTATTCTGTCATGTTTTTCTTTTTCTCTGTAACATAAGGCACTTTTTAAAAGGACCCACCATGCATAAAATTGTAATTCATTTGTCTCATAGCTTCTTTAGTGAAAGTCTCTAATATACCCTACAACCCATCAAATTTTAATTAAAGTGCCTTCCNCCCCCCATACAATTATTCCTGGAACAGCCCTCAGGACATTTTGGGAAAAAATTATAGTTTTATATGAAATACCACTACGTTAAGACATTTGTTTAACATAATATGATCCAATGCTGTTGGTGTTGACACAAAATAACGATGGGCATTGTGAAATGTTGTAATAATAGAAACACTTTTTACTTTTTCAAGATCAGACATTAGTCAAAGAATATCATAAATGCATTAATTTTCTTATTTACAGTGTAAACAATTACATATACATGTATGAATTCTTTAACTTCATAATAAAGCATATCTCTACTGAAGAGTTAGAGTGTGCATTTTACAACATTGTTATTTTTAGTTAAAAAGCATGCGTTATTGCTCCCCTTAGGGTCGTTGTCTCTTTGACACATTCCCCGTTTCCCTTCTTTTTCTTATTGATATGCAATTCTTAATAAGCCATGACTATACTGATTACACTAGGACCAAAATGAAGGTCTACTGTCAAACTTACTTTCTTTTTACTTCTTCTTTTAATTTTTCCTGTTTTTTCTGTAACATCTGTAATTATAAAATGTTGATATATAGATTATACCACAAGATCCCGTTCATTACCATATTTCATCCACTAGAGATAATTAAAATTTAAAACTTTGGTTCATTTTGCTTTCATAGTTCCAAAGGAGATGATCAAAACTTTTTCCCATAGAATATTACTTTAGAATTGAATGCATCATTTTGAAGTTTCATTGGGATATGAAAGGGTTGACCGAAGCACATTTTTAATGAAGCGCTATGTTGAAAATGTTCGCCCGGTCTACCCTTTCATAGTCCCTATGAAACTTCAAAATAATGCATTCAATTCTTATAATTACATTTTAAACCCGAAATATAAAAAGCAACTTTATTTACAGGGAAGTACATCATGTGCATTGGGATTCTATTTTTACAAATCCATCCGCCACGTGAACAAGTGGTCAAATGTGTTTCATGGGAATTGCAACTTCACATTGATATGCCACGTGATCGATGTTCACCTATCAAACTGACGAAATTCAAATGAATATTCATGAAATGTAATTATATGTTTATCAAACTAAATGTTGCATGCTGATGGCCATATACACATATTTTGTCATCAGAATATGCAATATTTATAAAGGATGTTCCCTACATCATTCCTTGTATTTCAATTCAACATGCATCAACCTTTTCAAAGAATTAAAATACATTTTATCCAAAAAGGTTCAAAGCTTAAGTATGTTCCTAATTGAGCAATCTTTTTCCAAAGGCTTCAGTGTTAAACTTTAGTTCCTAATTCAGAAGGATTTCCACACATCAATGCTTGTAGCTTTGATTGCAATTTACTTCAGTAGTTTAAGTACAGATGATCCAATTTATTTTTGTAATACATGAATTCAAATACATGTAGGCCCAGAAAGGTACTTGTGTTGTTGGTGTTTGATTCATGTATCATAATCAGAGTGGCATGATTGGTTTTTAACTATGAAATGAAACAACATTCATTCAGAATACTGTTAATTTTCGTGTTATGAAATGAAGCCCGAAAATAAAACTGTCGCAAAAATTTTGATGCAATCGGGTGAGTAAGTAGCTCGACCGAAAACCGTGAATTCAAGACTGTGCGAAATGAAATTTACTCTAAGAATCGCAACATAAAGATGCCGCGAAAAATTTTCCAGTTTACAGTAAACAGTATATTAATGTATAAAGTAGGGATGTCAACGAGTACTCGAATACTCGAGTATCGCTCGGAAGGTACGAGTATCGAGTACCTAATTGGTACTCGAATACTCGGCATTAAACCTGCCTTTATCTTTGTTAATACCACTGCCTCCGTATTTCAGAGCATTGCGCTTTAAAACATAATAAACT
>MJUU01007659.1:0-16235 GCA_002080025.1 Modiolus philippinarum
CTGATGTCACTCTCGGTTTTTATGGGAGTTCACACTGTCAGTGCTTTCGTTTTTCGTGTTGTCTTGTATATCATATTGTAAGATTTTAGTTTTGTCTTCGTGAGTGATGTTTGTGCTACCGATTTGTCCTTGTGATTGTTTTCATACTATAGAGATTTACAAAAAACTTTTCCAAATTTCGCCATGATACTGTTTGAAGGTTAGAGAAGTAGCATGTATCATGGATCACATTGGTTTTTGTCTAAGGGTTAGAAAATGACATTAACCAATCCGCTACCAAACAGACCTTTCAAAACACTTTATGCTTAACTGATAGTGTGACGGGTGTCGCTAGCGGGGCAGGGCATGCTTACCCTTTCGGAGCACCTGATGTCACTCCCGGTTTTCATGGGAGTTCACACTATGAGTGCCTTAGTTCTTATTGTTATCTTTTTATTTCCGTGCATTGTAGCTGTCTCACGTCCTTGTTTTGTCTTTGTTTTTATCTGTTACCGTTTTTGCCATGTCTTTGGACTTCGATTTTTGTAGTCATCGCTCCCCTTGTTCCTTCGGTATTCTACTGCCGTTGTTTCTGAGAAACTAGCTACATCTGGCACATCAATCATCTTTGGTCAGTGGATGCATCTTAGAGAGTGATGCTGCTTCATAAAATGAATGGGTCACTCTGATTGGGTCACTATTTGGACATAGGAGAGGATGAAACATATCTTATTAAGAACCACACTGAGTCAAACAAGAAATACAGTCAAAATGATGCGATAAAGATGCTTTAATTTTTGATCCACAGAATTTTGTTGAATGTGGAGGCCGGGTTTTTCAACAGGCAAAAGGAATTACTATGGGAACAAATTGTGCACCTCTTTTAGCTGACCTTTTCCTTTATTCGTTTGATGCAAATTTTTTCCAAGGTCTAATACAACAGAAACAAAAACAACTAGCCCACACTTTTGATTTTAGCTTCAGATATATAGACGATGTACTTTCTGTTCATAACCCAAGATTTAAAGAATATTTACATCGGATCTACCCTTGTGAACTTGAAATTATAGAGACAACCGATACACCCCATTTTTCTTCATTCCTCGGTCTTTTGTTATACATTGTCGAACATGGACGTCTAAAATCTATGAAAAAGTTTTGATTTTGACTTCCCAATTGTGAACTTTCCCTTTTCAGTAGCAATATACCTACCTCCCGTGCGAATGGAGTGTAAATTTAACAATTCATTCGTTACTGTAGGGCTTGCAGTTTTACAGTGACTGTGTGGAAAGAGCAAAAACACTGCCATCAAAACTGCTGAGGTTGGGATATGTTCAGCCAGCCGTTTTACTGTCGTGCCTTCAGCAATTGTATGGCCATCAACACGACATCATAGATGCATATGAAATGTTGGTATCACAAATAAAAACGGACATTTTCAGGTAGATTCACGTCTTCCCGGATTTGACATTATCGATTTTGACTTTTCTCTCGATTGACCCACTGACAGTGTGACGGGTGCTGTATACAGAGCAGGTCATGCTTACCCTTCCGGAACACCTGATGTCACCCTTGGTTTTTATTAGGGTTCACAGCATCAGTGCTTTAGTTTTATGCGTTGTCTTGTATATTAAACTGTTGGACTTCAGCTTTGTCTTCGTTAGTGGTGTTTGTGGTACCGATTTGTCCTTGTTATTGTCAAAATCCTAAAAATTTTTAACTTGGTACTGTTTGTACGATTAGAGGAGTAACACGTACCATCACTTTTAATTGGTTTTTCTACGGGTTAGAAAATGACATTAACCAATCAGTTACAAAACAGATCTTAAAAAACCGTAATTCCATCGCTGACTGTGTGAAGGGTTCCCTTCATTCCGGAGCATCTGATGTCAGTTTGTTAATGAGAGTTACCACTGTTATGGCTTTAGTTTTTTGTTTTATATTTTTAGTGTTTATGTGTTTTGTGGGCATATAGTGTGTTTGGCCTTCCGTCTTCTTGTCTCTGGATTTTGATTTGTGTAATCTTGTTCTTTGTTCCTTGTGTATTCTGCTGCCGTAATTCTTACATACATTTTATGCTTTAACGAATCAGTCAATAGTCTATGTTATGGTTCATATCTGATATACTACATTAATCATCTTAGGTCAGTGGATGCCTAATGAAGAGTGATGCTGCATTGAGAATTAAGATTTTAAAACTTTAACTGAATTTGGAAATTTAATTGCTACAGGCGAGGGAATTAGCTGTCGTTTCCGACTGCTTCAATCTTTTTTTTATCTTTCGACCTCCAATATCCACTGTCATACAACAAACAGTTAAGAAAAAGAAGGGAAACGGGGAATGTGTCAAAGAGACAACGACCCTAAGGGGAGCAATAACAACTCAAAGCCACCATAAGATCTTCAATGAACGGTGAGGAAACCCCACACCCAACGGTAGGTCGGAGTTGGCCCCTAAATAAAAGAGTAATCAAGTTCAGCGAAATAAGCATCTTCCTAGACTCCGATAGACATAAAGTGAACTAACTAGAAAACAGAGAAGACACACAAAGGCTTAATAAATTTCCTGACTTAGGACAGGCGCAAACCTGCTGCGGCGGGGTTAAACTAGTTTTATTGGGCCCAAACCTTCCCCCTATAGCCAATGGGATAAATAAAAAAACAATCGTAACAACAGTAAAATTCAGTTGGCAACAGGACTGAGTCAACTGTGAAAAATGAAACTGAAAGAACTAAATATACGGACATAAACATGAAATCACAAGAGACTACTAGCAGTTAACTGACATGCCAGCTCAGTATACTACCCTAAAAGAAGGTTTTCCTGGAAGACTACTGCCACCCTAATCATACAGGACAGCTGCCCTGTAGAAGGATCGAAATGACATTGAACGCTTCTTGCTTATGCTAAACCTTTTATGTCTTATACCCACAAGCTGTTTATTGTGTATTTAGTGAAAAAATAAATGATTTTTTTTGCTGCTGGTGACTGTAATGGAAAGTAATAATTTTATTTGCATTCTGAGGCTCTGTGAAAGCCTATCTAAATGGTTCCTGAGAAAGTGTAGCAAAAATATTTATTAATAAAGACAACGATGACGAAACTAATTTCCGCGTTGCCGTGCTTTTCTAGGGTTATAGATTATGTATACTGATTTATACTAGAGCATGTTGCTTCTGTAAAAACAGATAATACAGTATGAAAATATCACGATGTGTGTTTTGTATTTGACGAAGAAGAGGATGAACAATGAAGGGATATGGAGTAAATGTAAATGAGACAAAATCTCTACAAATACATGGGAAAACCAAGCAATGGAACAAAGCTTTTATTGTTGTTTTTCATCTTGAAGTCACCATGAGGCCTTCAACAATGAGCAATACTCATACCTCATAGCAGGTTCAAGACGGTCAATTTCTTATCCAAAAAATGGACCTACAAATATATGGAGAACAGAATATTTTCTCAACGAATACTCAATTACAATCTGTATGTGTGTGTGTTTTTTTTTATCGAAATAGAAAATTAGAATAAAGAAACATAAATGCCTTAATAGCTAATCAAATGTTTTTGTCCCTTTTAGTCAGTGACCGTTATTACTTTCGTTTTTTTATATTTTTTTTAAATTTTGGCAATATAACATTTTCGAAATTTCCAGAATTTGATATATTTATTATTCTGTTTTGCAGGCAATATCGCAGCAATATAAATCGTTTTTTTGTTGTTGTTTATGTTTTAGGTAGAGTTATCATTATAATAATGGATGTGCTAAGTTTATAAAAACTTGAAAAATAAATAAACGGGTAGTTACTTGAGAATGAACACCAATACAAAAACAACCGTAACACTCCTAAAAAATGCATACGCACTTTTGGAACCAATCAAAAGTGGAGGTAATTATCGACGATAAAAACAATCCTGTCAAACAGTCCACAAACAAGACAAAATAATACGTATAGTACTTTCTTATTGTTTAATCCTGTCAAAAGTTCAATTATATGGAATATTCATTAAGTAAACCAACTTCAAATTGAAACTGTTAAACAGTGTCCCACTGTTGTTAACTGACGATTTCTCTGGAAGGATAATTGACTATGCACTGAAAACCGTTGTTTCGTTGCAACCGGATAGATAGAAATCAATTTTACACAGAAATATTCATGCCGTTACCAAATTTCAGATCTGTTGATATGCAAAAAGGACTTTATATACCGCAACTATATTAAGATCTCCTAGATCTTTTTTTTCAAATTGGCATTAACCATTGTTCTTACATACCCTGTCCTGTAGTCTGCTGGACGAAAACGAGATTGAGATTGTACCAATACTCTTATAAAGAAGAAAAAAATGAAACGTTCTAATCCATTACAGGCAGTGTGGGTCGTTGGTTAGATCAAATAGTTGACCCATTATCTGTGATTCACAATGAAGGGATATGGAGTAAATGCACATGACACATTAAATGCACTGAGACAAAATCCCTACAAATGCATGGTAAAACCAACCAAATGGATTAACGCATTTATTGTTGTTCTTCATCTTGAAGTCACCATAAATTACTAACAGATACCAAATCTTCCACATTTAATAAAGAAAAAAAAAATATTCTGAAATTATCAATGAAGGGATATGGAGTAAACGCAAATGAGACAAAGTCTCTACAAATACATGGTAAATAAGCAATGGAACAACGCTTTTATTGTTGTTCTTCATCTTGAAGTATATTTAACCTTGGACTTTGACACTCAGACCATCTTACAACAGACTTAATTGATGTTGTTTTAACCTCAAAACATTTATTGGTATATATTTATTTGAAATTCATGATGATGTTCTGCTGTTTTATTTCAATTACTATTTTAGCAAAACTAACCAATATGTAATTCTTTGAATACAATGTTTTCTTGACCTACTTACGAAAAATTACTATAAGTCATTTTATGTTTACAATAGCTCTTGATGTTGAAGATATCTTTGTAAACCATGATTCAATTTCAGGTACCTATTTCTACAAGTATATATGAATGATTTCAAGAATAAATTGTTGTTGTTTTTATGAAACATCATCTGTTTCTCAAAACACCTCCTTCACGGCACTAAGCCTTTGTGTCTGATACTATGAAAAAGTGCATAGAAATTTCAGCGAAAAGAATAATGATAAACTTTTGCTGCTGGTGTCGACGATGCAAATGGCAAGGGAAAGTAATAATTTTATGTCAACTCTGAGACTCTGTGAAAGGCTATCTATATTTATCCTTAAAAAGGTACACGTATAACAAAAATATTTTGTGAGACTGTCAATACTTTTCTAAAGCTATGTCTAATGCCAAGAAATTTCTCCGTGTAAATCTTGAAGGGAAAATTCGCGGTTCTTTGTATGTAGCTTAATTCGTTCCTTGTGATCGGAAATAGAAAAAAAGAAGGGAAACGGGGAATGTGTCAAAGAGACAAGTACCCAAAGGGGAGTAATAACAACTCAAAGCCACCATAAGATCTTCAATGAACGGTGAGAAAACCCCACACCCAACGGCAGGTCGGAGTCGGCCCCTGAATAAAGAGTAATCAAGTTCAGCGAAAAAAACATCATCCTAGACTCCTATAGACATATAGTAAACTAACTAGAAAACAGACAAGACACACAAAGGCTTAATAAATTTCCTGACTTAGGACAGGCGCAAACCTGCTGCGGCAGGGTTAAACTAGTTTTATTGGGCCCAAAATGACAAATTTGACAAATTCGCAAAAAGTAAAGAAGTTATTTAAGAATTTCTAAAATATAGTTTTACTGTAAATGTAGTTTGTGACGTCAAAACCTACTATTGAATCGTGGGAAATATCATTAAAAGTCTCTATAGATACAGATTAATTTACGTAATTATCATACGGAATCTTTATTTGGGAAATCAATTTGAAATTGAAGCTGTTATACCTTGTCCGACAGTTGTTAACGCACAACTTCTCTTATACAACATTTTATTTGTTATTTGTTATTTGTTATATTTGTTATTTGTCCTCTATCAGCTTAAACATATCTTTCGATAAATTGACTTCCAAATGTTTTGGTTTAATCTGCACTGATGAGACATAAGTTGTCGAAATGCGCATATGCAGAAAATAAATTAACAGTAACTTCGGTATTTTGTTATTTATTCGAATAGATACTGAAAACAGAAAAACAATGTTGTTTTCTTTCAACTTGACGGAAAGAAATTAATTTGCACAAAAAATTGATGTACTGTTGACGTATTCATGTAATTTCTGATCTGTTGCTACATGGTATGAAAAGGACGTCAAAATACTGATACTATTCACATCTCCTAGACCTTTTTCAAATTGGCAATTAACCTTTGTTAAAAACCACCAATTCATTTCTTTAACATTTTCAACTGATATCCCCTCTCCCATGTTCAAATCTGTCTGGACAATTTATCTTAAGTTTAACCTGAAAAAACCATATATTTTTCGAAAGGTGCATATCTCGTCAACATCATATCAAAATTTCAGCATACCTTTAAAGCATTCCAAGAGAGTTCCGAATGTTGGAAAAACTCTTTATAAGTATACATGATTACGTCCAAAACATCACACATTCATAGTATATCGGAAAACCCCTATGCTAAGTATTCTAAGGATCATTCTATTCAATTAACCTTGGTCTCAAATCAATGTTCAAACAGGTGTATCATTTATTTCATTCCGACATTTATTTTCAAAGGTGCGAGAATTCAAAGTTATATTTAGATTTTAAAAAAGCTATTTTTTCATATGTTCAAAGCGCTGATTGGCTGAATTATTGGTTTCACACCTTACATATCCAATATTCAATTCGGTATTGTGTTATTTGTTACCACTTGGCCGATGTCGCTGCTGGTAGACTCTTAGTCCCCGAGGGAATTCACCAACCCAGTAGTCAGTATTTCGGTGCTGATCCGAAAAACCGATTTGATTAAAACTTGCGTTATCTAAATTTTACAAAATTTTATTTAAAACTAAGGAGTATCTTTCTCATGCATAGCTCTGTCCTTAGCTGAATTTTGGCTTTTCTATTTAGATCTTTTTGGCTATTTGTTCTCTATCAGCTTTTATACGTTTTATTTAATGGGCTTACAAATGTTTTGGTTTTATCTGCACTGATGAGACATAAGTTGTCGAAATGCGCATATGCAGAAAATAAATTAACAGTAACTTCGGTATTTTGCTATTTGTCAGCACTGGGCCGATGCCGCTGCTAGTGGGCTGTTTGTCCCCGAGGGTATTTACTAACCCAGTAGTCAGTACTTCGGTGCTGACCCGAAAAACCGATTTGATTAAAACTTGCAATATCTAAATTTTACAAAATTTTATTTAAAACAAAGGAGTATCTCCCTCATACACAGCTCTGTCCTTAGCTGAATTTTTGCTTTTCTATTTAGATATTTTTGGTTATTTGTTCTCTATAAGCTTTTACACGTTTTTGGTTAATGGACTTCCAAATATTTTGGTTTTATCTGCTCTTATGAGACATAAGTTGTCACAATGCGCATATGCAGAAAATAAATTAACAATAACTTCGGTATTTTGTTATTTTTTACCACTTGGCCAGTTTTGTCTTCATTAGTGGTGTTTGTGGTACCGATTTGTCCTTGTTATTGTCGAAATCCTAAAAATTTTAACTTGGTACTGTTTGTACGATTAGAGGAGTAACACGTACCATCACTTTTAATTGGTTTTTCTACGGGTTAGAAAATGACATTAACCAATCAGCTACAAAACAGATCTTAAAAAACCGTAATTCCATCGCTGACTGTGTGAAGGGTTCCCTTCTGGAGCACCTGATGTCAGTTTGTTTATGAAAGTTCACACTGTTATTGCTTTAGTTTTTTGTTTTATATTTGTAGTGTTTATGTGTTTTGTGGGCATGTAGTGTTTGGCCTTCCGTCCTCTTGTCTCTGGATTTTGATTTGTGTAATCTTGTTCTTTGTTCCTTCGGTTTTCTGCTGCCGTTATTCTGACATACATTTTATGCTTTAACGAATCAGTCAATAGTCTATGTTAAGGTTCATATCTGATATACTACATCAATCATCTTAGGTCAGTGGATGCCTAATGAAGAGTGATGCTGCTTTTGAGAATTAATATTTTAAAACTTTAACTGAATTTGGAAATTTAATTGCTACAGGCGAGGGAATTAGCTGTCGTTTCCGACTGCTACAATCTTGTTTGTTTTTTTTTCTTTCGACCTCCAATATCCACTGTCATACAACAAACAGTTAGCATACTACCTCAAAAGAAAGTTTTCCTGGAAGACTACTGCCACCCTAATCATACAGGAAAGCTGCCCTGTAGAAGGTTCGAAATGATATTGAACGCTTCTTGCTTATGCTAAACCTTTTATGTCTAATACCGGTAAGCTGTTTATTGTGTATTTAGTGAAAAAATAAATGTTTTTTTGCTGCTGGTGACAGTAATGGATAGTAATAATTTTATGTGGATTCTGAGGCTCTGTGAAAGCCTATCTAAATGGTTCCTGAGAAAGTGTAGCAAAAATATTTATTAATAAAGACGACGATGACGAAACTTATTTCCGCGTTGCCGTGCTTTTCTAGGGTTATAGATTATGTATACTGATTTATACTAGTGCATGTTGCTTATGTAAAAACAGATAATACAGTATGAAAATATCACAATGTGTGTTTTGTATTTGACGAAGAAGAGGATTAACAATGAAGGGATATGGAGTAAATGCAAATGAGACAAAATCCCTACAAATGCATGAGAAAGCCAAGCACTGGAACAAAGCTTTTATTGTTGTTCTTCATCTTGAAGTCACCATGAGGCCTTCATACCTCATAGCAAGTTCAAGACGGCCAATTTCTTATCCAAAAAAATGGACCTACAAATATATAGAGAACTGAATATTTTCCAACGAATACTCAATTACAATCTGTATGTGTGTGTGTGTGTTTTTATCGAAATAGAAAATTAGAATAAAGAAACATACATTACATTACAAAAACAGGAAAACAGCAAACACCTATAATGGTCAGGAACTACATTCACATGGTACAATTTACAAGCAAACTGCACCAGAAAAACAATAATGAAAACAAGAGACAAACATAAATAACGATAGGAACTCGGGATCCCTTAATGGCTAATCAAATGTTTTTATTCCTTTTAGTCAGTGACCGTTATCACTTTTGTTTTATATATATATATATATATATATATATATATATTTTTTTTTCGGCAATATAACATTTTCGAAATTTCATGAATTTGATATATTTATTATTCTGTTTTGCAGGCAATTTCGCAGCAGAATAAATCGTTTTTTTTTGTGGTTGTTTATGTTTTAGGTAGAGTTATCATAAGAAAAATGGATGTGCTAAGTTTATAAAAACTTGAAAAATAAATAAACGGGTAGTTACTTGAGAATTAACACCAATACACCAATACAAAAACAACCGTAACACTCCTAAAATAGTACATACGCACTTTTGGAACCAAACAAAAGTGGATGTAATTATCGACGATAAAACAATCCTGTCGAACAGTCCACAAACAAGACAAAATAATACGTATAGTACTTTCTTTTTGTTTAATCCTGTCAAAAATTAAATTATATGGAATATTCATTAAGTAAACCAACTTCAAATTGAAACTGTTAAACACTGTCCCACCGTTGTTAACTGACGACTTCTCTGGAAGGATAATTGACTATATACTGAAAACCGTTGTTTCGTTGTAACCGGATAGATAGAAATCAATTTTACACAGAAATATTCATGTCGTTACCAAATCTCCTAGATCTTTTTTTTCAAATTTTCATTAACCATTGTCCTAACATATCCTGTCCTGTAGTCAGCTGGACGAAAACGAGATTGAGATTGTTCCAATACTCTAATAAAGAAGAAAATAATGAAACGTTCTAATGCATTATAGGCTGATATGTAGTTCTGTGAATACATGTTTTCTTGACCAGAAGATTTTCTCAACGAATACTCAATTATAATTTGCGTTTTTGTTATTAATGGAAAAATTAGAAAAGAGAAACACACCTCCCTTAATGGTTAATCAAATGTTTTTGTCCTTTTATGTCAGTATCCGTTATTACATTCATTTATACATATATATATATAATATTTTTTATTTCGGCAATATAACATTTTCGAAATTTTAAAAATTTTGTATATTTATTATTGTGTTAAAACAATTTCGCAGCAAAATGAAATGTTTTTTTTTTTATTTTTTTTTAAATTTTTTTTAGGTTGAGTTATCATTAGAAAATGGATTTGCTAAGTTTATCAAAACTTGAAAAAAACTAATAAAAGAGTAGTTACTTAAGAGTTAACACTAAGACAAAAACAACCGTAACACTCCTTAACAAGTACATACGCACTTATGGAACCAAACAAAAGTGGAGGTAATTATCGACGATAAAACAATCTTGTCAAACAGTCCAGAAACAAGACAAATAATACGTATAGTACTTTCTTGTTGTTTAATCCTGTCTAAAGTTAAATTATATGGAATATTCCTTAAGTAAACCAACTTGCGATTGAAACTGTTAAACAGTGTCCCACCAATGTAAACTCACGACTTCTCTGGAAGGATAATTTACGGCTGTTACTTTTCACTCCTTCTATGATTCTGGAAAAAAAGTTTGGGGTGTTGATTTTCCCGAATACCTGACAAAAAATAGTTATCTTAAACGCACTTTTAATGTTAAAATGAAACATTAAATGATATTTTTAGATAGTTTCAAGGAAATTCATTAGTTATAAGACTGTTTTCTTACTGCTTGATTATGACCCCCTTGCATAAAAATTATTACAAGTAGCAAAGGCGAATTTTTGACGACAGTAAAACCAGACAACGTTTTTAAAATAGTTCCTAATGGACTGTACCTGCAACACTGACACTTAAATACTCAATACTTATCGCTTTGCGTCTGTCCGTGCATGTGTTTGTCTGTCAGTCCGTCTGTAGGGCATTTATATGGTTGCTTTAGCCTTTATCTAAAGCTCAACAAAACTGGCAAATACTCTATATTTCTGATTCTAAGACACCGAGCTGACTATATATATAGTAGAAATTCATTGGACTATAAAAAATGAGGGTAATACAGGCGCGGATCCAGGGAACTTGAAAAGGGGGGTCCAATTAAGAAGTGAAAGGAAATTTCGCAGAGCGGAGCGAGGCGCAAAAATTTTGAAGGTATTTATAAATAAAATATCAGGATATTCATTAAAAAATACATGATTGTCTGAGAGAGGTGGTTCCAACCCCAGAACCCCCGCCCCTTTGGATCCGCCAATGGTAATGTACCGAGCATAATTGTCAAGAGCCGAAATCTAAGGAACAAAACCATCGGGAAAAAATTATCAACCGCAATGGTCCTGACTAAGTACAGGCATTTCAAAATTAATCGTGGATTAAACTGCTTTTATAACGCGACAATCCAAACAATAGCCTATGCTAATTATAAGTTATGAAAATTGTAAGAACAAAATCCTGCATACTTTTATATAAACTGAAAGGTATATGCATAAAAAGGCGATTTGCGACGCAACACAATGAAAAAACTGTCCATTAATATGCAACTGTTCATTAATTTGCAACTGTTCATTAATTTGCAACTTATTTTCAATTTTGATATCTATTTATAGATTAGACTACTACAAATGATATACTTTGCCAAAGAAGTGTATTTTTTGTTGATGTTTGTGTTGTTTTTTTCACCATCTCCCTATCGCCATTTAATTTTAGTCATAAAACCGATTTAACCCACCATTTCTTTTGAAATGCCTGTACCAAGTCAGGACCATTGCGGTCGACTATTTTGCCGATGGTTTCCACGTGATTTCTCTTTTTTGTCTCATGGACTTCGGCTTTAGACCACTCTGTTCGGTAATTTTGTTTTCACCTCTATTTACTGAAATTATGCATGATATTACCCGTTCTAGCATACACGAATTTTGTAAATAACAAAAAAAAATGTTTTAACGAATACATAATTCGAATGTGTAGTATCCATGGCGAGAGATTCACAACTTTCTTAGGATTAATATTCATTGAAAGTTGATAATTTATGAATCCATTAATTTAAAACAAAAAGTAGAGAATTCCTGACACTAAAAATTGTGTCACATTCATAATGTTCAAGGAATAAAAGAGAATGTCAATCATTTATGGAATCTTACTAGAGGTTACGATAGATGCTTATTGATACGACCGGATTTTTATGAAGAAGGGATGAAATCAAGGACAAGCTATTGTAAGAAAATACTTTAAAAAATGAAATTAAAGAATGCGTTCTTCTTTTCTTTAGGAATCCGCGAGGAATCTTTTTCCCTAGAAACCATAAAGTCGTATTTGGGTACTTGTGGTTTGGGTATAGTTAATCATGTGTATTTGTAAACGAAAGCATAGAAGCAAAATATTAAAGGAAGGCGAAAAACGAAGAAAAAGAATGCAATTTCAGTTTCATTTGATATGAACATCAATAAGTTTTTTATCTTAAAGTATGGAACATGTTTTTGTTCTATTTCTTGTTACGGTTTTATTTTTCGTTTTTCTTTAATCTGAATGATAACTGCAACTATATGTTCAATCATTATAAATTTTTGAAAGTTTCTGATGCATTTTCTTCCCCAAATTTCTTAAACTTTTACTCAAAACATTTGTATTTGTGGTAACCATATTGAATCATCTGTCATGCGACCGGAAGTGGCGGTTGCTATTTATTTTTCTGGTAGTAGTTACTTTTTCTCATAATAAACTATTCATCAATATTTTGCAGAGCACAGAAAATGTTAACCCGCGAAATATCAAGATTGTTCACATCTTTCCTTTCAGCTGGTTTTTGTTAAATACCTCAAAATAGGAAAAATGCAATAGATATATATTTGACCAATGAAAACGTTAAGATAATTGATAAATCCATTGAATTAATACAAAAACGAATGAAAATTTGTTTAAAAACTTATTCTACAACATTCGACAGCAGGTAAACTCATAGTATAGGAGACACCCCCCTTTAAAACAAAACATTTCCTCAACTTCTAGGTTTTCAAAATATGTTTTTCTTTTGTGATAACATAGCTAACATAGACATGTTTAGTTTTCCAATATATTTATTAACAATTATTGAGACGTATCTAAGTAAGCAGACTTTGTTCATATTCAATCAAAATTTGGCAAAAATCAAAATAGCCGGAAAACACAGTAGGATTTTTTTACGACAGGGCAAAAAATAAACTTGAGACAGTTCTCTTTTGAAAAATATTGTCTCTAGCCATGAGATTACTAATTAAAACCAAATCATCCACACTAAATGAAAGAAAAAATGTCTGTTTTGCTCCTTAATTAATTGAATTAATTGATGTTGTTTTAACCTCGAAACATTTATCGGTATAAATTTATTTGAAATCCATGATGATGTTTTGCTGTTTTATTTCAGATACTATGTTAGCAAAAATAATTGATATGTAGTTCTTTGACTATATGTTTCCTTGACCTAATTACGAAAAATTACTATCTGTCTTTTTATGTTGACAATAGCTCTTAATGTTGAAGATATCTTTGTAAACCATGATTCAATTTCATGTACCTATTTCTACAAGTATATATGAATAATTTCAAGAATAAATTGTTTTTGTTTTATGAAACATCATCTGTTTCTCAAAACACCTCCTTTACGGCACTTAGCCTTTGTATCTGGTACTATGAAAAAGTTCATAGAAATTTCAGCGAAAAGAATAATGATAAACTTTTGCTGCTGGTTACGACGATGCAAATGGCAAGGGAAAGTAATAATTTTATCATGTTTATGGGAACTCTGAGACTCTGTGAAAGCCTATCTATATTTATCCTTAGAAAAGTTCACGTATAACCAAAAATATTTTGCAAGAGTGTCAATACTTTTCTAAAGCTATGTCTAATGCCAAGAAACTTCTCCGTGTAAATCTTGAAGGGAAAATTCGCGATTCTTTAAATGTTAGCTTAATTCGTTCCTTGTGATGAAAAATGCATATATTTCGGATTTTATTGACCAATTCGCAAAAATGAAGTTATTAAAGACTTTCTAAGATAAATTTTGACTGTAAATGTAGTTTGTTACGTCAAAACCTTCTATTGAATCATGGGAAATATCCTTAAAAGTCTCTATCGATACAGATTAATTTACGTAATTTAAACCGTTCGTTCAGATGACTTATGGTGTGTCTAATAGTACTTTCTTATTGTCCTGTGTAAAGTTCAATCATACGGAATCTTTATTTAGGATACCAAATTGGAATTGAAGCTGTTTTACCTTGTCCGGTTGTTAACGCACAACTTCTCTTATAACTAAATACCGAAGTTACTGCGAATTTTGATTCTGCATATGCGCATTTCGACAACTTATGTCTCTTCAGTGCAGATAAAATCTAAACGTTTGGAAGACCATAAAGTCAAACATGTTTAAAAACTGATAGAGATCAAATTACCAAATATGATCTAAATAGAAAGCCAAAATCAGCTAAGGACAGAGCTTTACATGAGGGAGATACTCCTTAGTTTCAACAAAATTTACAAACAATTAGATATTGTAAGATTTCAAATAGAATCGGCTTTCGGGTCAGCACCGAAGTACTGACTACTGGGCTGGTGAATACCCTCGGGGACTAACAGTCCACCAGCAGTGGCATCGACCCAGTGGCACCAATAACTAAATACCGAAGTTACTGTGAATTTTGATTCTGCATTTTCTTATATAACATTCCGTTCAAATAGACCCTGAAAACCGAGCAAACTATTGTTTCCTTGCAACCTGAAGAATAGAAATCAATTTGCACAAAACATATTCATGTACTATGACGTCTTCATGAACTTTCTGACCTGTTGCTCCATGATATGAAAAGGACGTTATATTGATGATACTATTCACATCTCCTAGAACTTTTTCAAATTGGTAATTAACCTTAATTAGTTTGTTCTTACAGGTTAGAAACCACCAATTTATTTTTTTTAACATTTTCAACTGAAATTACCCATGTTCAAATCTGTCTGGACAATTTATCTTAAGTCTAAAGTGTATGAAACCATATATTTTTCGAAAGGTGCATATCTCGTCAATATCATATCAAAATAACAGCTCTCAAGGGAGTTCCGAATGTTGGGAAATCCTATCTATAATGAAAATAGCCAATCAAAGATTGTGATCCCCCGCTACCCCTTTTAGGACCCCCTCCCTTTTTTAAACTAAATTTCTTTCTGTTGAAACAATTATTGTTACTGAAAAACACCAGAAAGATATGGTTGCTAGATAGAATTTCAAAAAGTACAGGTTTCTGAGAAATTTAGAAAATTTACCAAAATTAAAATCAAATATTTTTGCAACCTGACTGTTGAAAATCACCATTTTTACTGTAAGAAATTGAAAAAGATGTGGTTGCAAGGTAGAATTCCAAAAAATAATGGGTCTTTGAGAGTTTCAGGAAATTTACCAAACTTAGAATCAAAGATTTTTGCAATCTGACTATTAAAAATGAACATTGAAACTATAAGGCATCAAAAAAGATATGGTTGCTAGGTAAAATTCCAAAAAGTAATTGGTCTTTGACAGTTTCAGAAAATTTACCAAAATTAGAATAAGTTTTTTTTGCACTCTGATTATTGAAAATGATCTTCACTACTGTAAGGAATTGAAAAAGATATGGTGGCTAGGTAGAATTCCAAAAAAAAAAAAATAGTAGGTCTTTGAGAGTTTCAGGAAATTTACCAAAATTAAAATCAAAGATTTTTGCAATCTGACTACTGAAAGTCATCACTGAAACTATAGGGCATCAATAAAGATATGGTTGCTAGGTAAAATTCCAAAAAGTAATTGGTCTTTGAGAGTTTCAGAAAATTTACCAAAATTAGAATAAGTTTTTTTTTGCACTCTGATTATTGAAAATGATCTTCACTACTGTAAGGAATTGAAAAAGATATGGTGGCTAGGTAGAATTCCAAAAAAAAATAGTAGGTCTTTGAGAGTTTCAGGAAATTTACCAAAATTAAAATCAAAGATTTTTGCAATCTGACTACTGCAAGTCATCACTGAAACTATAGGGCATCAATAAAGATATGGTTGCTAGCTAAAATTCCAAAAAGTAATTGGTCTTTGAGAGTTTCAGGAAATTTACCAAAATTAAAATCAAATATTCTTGCAACCTGACAGTTGAAATTCATCATTATAACTCTAAATAATTGAAAAAGATATGGTTGCTAGGTAGAATTCCAAAAAATA